>JAHBCN010022686.1:0-13231 GCA_019359885.1 Listronotus oregonensis
CGAGGAAATCCGGACAACGCCGGGCTTTGGTTCATTTATGCTGGAAGGCAAATCTTCTTAAAAAAACCGGGCCGCAATAAAATATTAAATTTGTTTGAAAGGATATTTAAGTTTGTTTAAATTTATCAAATTGTTAATTAATTTTTTAATTTGTTAGTTTTTAAAAGCATAAATATTTTCTTTTATCTTTTGCTTTATTTATAGTAATTAAAAGTAAAACAAGGTAAAAAATTGCGATTTACAAAAATTTGCAGAAAACTCAAAATTTGACAAATTTTTGGCTCAAGATTTAATGGCCGTCACTGTACATTTATAATATAATTAATTAAATAGTACGTAGAATTTAGGGTAAATTTTAAAAACTAAAAAGTGGACTTATTTACCCCTATCTCAAAAATGCCCCCCTTTTAATGATAGCACTTTACGGTATTTTTATATTTTGAGGACAATTAAACGAATGTAATAATAAAATCCTTTTAACTGGTTGTTTATTTTACCCGTCTTTTTTCAACTAGTCAATACCCATTAAAAGGTAAATCACTTTACACCTTTATATATATTAAATTAGAGCTCAACTGTATTTTTACTGTTTTATCGAGAAAAGATTTTAAATAACAAAACCATTTAAAACAAGTTTTCATTTGTTTTTCAGCATCGGCAATTATCCTTATTTACCGTTATTGTCGTCTGCAAGTGGCTCTTTAAATATATGTGGCTCTTTCACACACCCTCAGAAAAATATTAGTGGGGTTTACATTCGCAAGCGATAAGAAGTAATAGAGTACGCGGTAATAACAAACAAATTTGACAAAACCCATTCCTTTTCCGTAATGGCTGTTTTTTCTACGTCTGCTTCGATATAAAACGCCCTCGCTGGAGTAGCGTCCACGCGTTTGTTAAAAAACAGTTTCAGAATGAATAGAGACCGAACTCAGTGGTGGCAACAATAGTATATTATTTTTAGTAGAAGGTAATAGAAAGCAAGCCATAAACAGTAACTTTTCCTCCAAATAAAATATGCTCTTTTTTGTCTTATAACATCGACAAATTAATGCTAAAACATTTCTTTTTAGTAGTAATAAATATTAAAAATAAGTGGATTCGCAAGGCGGTTAGACCGCTGTCGGTGGACATTTTTAACAATATTTTTTTTTAATTTCGTCTTCGATTGCGTTTTAATTTTGTATTTATAAGCAGATGTTGAGTAAGTTTGATCAAATAATAACCAATTTGTTTAAATGCGTAATAAAAAATATATTTTTCTACGAACAACAAATGAAAATGACATAAAATGCACTTTTTGATCCTTCAGCAAATAATTAATATCACACGCGTGTTGAAATAATTATATAAAATTTAAAGTGTATTTGTAATGACTAAAAGTTTTCAGTTACCAGTGGCAACAAAAATTATCTTTTTATTTAAATTATGTTGATTTTATGTTTTAGGGTTTGTTAGCTTTTAGACATTATTTAATAGCAGAAGCGTTTAATATTAGGCATCCTATTAAATACATTGATATTTAAACCAATTAATTATGAAAGGTCTCATGTCGCAAAAAGTAAACCTTCGGAAAATTACTGTTTATTTTTCTAAATATTTTTTTATTGCTCCAACTTTTTTGACAAGGCTTAGGACACTAAAACTAAAAGTAATAAGTGTTGTTCCACTTTTTTTCTGTTATCTTGTATTTTTGACAAAAGAATCAAAAGCACAGACAAAAGGCCTTTCAAAAACATAAGGGTTTGTAGCCTGGAAAATAGTTTTTACTAGACAAATTAACATTGGTTTGTCGATTATTTTTGTTAATTTATTAATAATATGTTATACAAAAAACATTAAGTGAGTGTGAAGAACTTATAGCACAATTCTAAACTTAGCACCTAGGTACTGTTGATGTCATCTTTTTGTGATGTTGGCCATCCAGTAAGTTCATTGTAGAACCACAAGTGTTCTTTTGGGATGTACTGCACTAGTTTCTTTAAATCGTTTATTTTCTCTTTTCTAATGGGCAATTTTGCTTCATAGGCTTTTTTTGTTGGTGAAGAAATGCATAGTTGTCCGGCATGATTCATGTCATTAGCCAGTTTGAAGGTTTTGGTGACGGCTCCATCAATGAATGCCGAAACGATGACTATCCCTTTCTTGGATTCTTGGAAAGTAAACTGGTGGTAGGAGGACACAGTGAAATATTCCTTCTTTCCTTTACTTTGATTTTTACTTTCTTCAGAGACAGTACTTTTTTTATAAAATTTGGGCCACCAACTTTGAAAATCGAAAATATCACCTGTTCTGTTAGGTCCACAGTGAACTTTTGATGTTTTGAAGATGATAGTATAATCTCTGTTATTTCTTTTACTGTATAGTATCGGTCATGTTTTCTTAAATTTATTTTGACAAGACCAAAGTCTCTGTCACTGGGCAAATACGAATGGCCCCGTACTGGAAGTCTGAACACATTTTTTTTAACCTTCCAGTACTTGTCAAATGTAGTAAAAACCTGATCATGGTATGATTTTTATTTTGGCCTGTACAGTTGTCACTGTACAGGTAAAGTTCTTCAATGTTCGCTGGTACGTTATGATGAATGTATTTTAATATAAAAGAACAAACTTCATTACTACCCTTTCCAGCAATGCCTTGGTGATACAAGAAAAAGTTTGTAGTATTATTTCTATTATGTATTCCAAATGGCTACAGTGATAGTTGCCTAAGATAATAAATTTCCTAAATAGGAATCGTGGGCAATGATATGTTTGCCATCTAATCAAAACATAGCAGCATGATATTATCATGCTTTGCACAATAATCCGTGGTATTGCGAAGCGATGAATAAAATTTGTTGGTCCGCCTTTTATGTACAAGCAATTGAGCAACTGCAACTAGTTTTGCTGTCTCATTAAGCTGTGGATTTTTTATGCGAATATTGAGCTGTTCATATTCACAACAGGTATCAATCTGAGGTCTTCCAAATCTAAAATTAAAATGTTCTTTAAAAATTTTATAGTAAAATCGATACTTTACGCCACTTTCATTAAATCGCTCTTCAAACAAACTGTACATTTTTTTTATATCTAACTTTGCATCTAAATATGTTATTTCAGAACTGGAGTAATGCCTTGTTTTTAATGGGAATGACTGGATGTGTTCTTTGATTTGATCAGTATAATCTTGTGGAAACGTCTTACGGTTTTGCTGTTGTCCTCTTAAGTCTCTAGGAGATTTACCTTCCACAAGAAGCTGTTCCAGTCTTCTAACTTTCTTCTCGCCAATGGCATACAAACTTAGAAAGGCCTTTTGCAAACATGGATTTTTCTTTCCCGAAGCAAAACAAAGAATTTGAAAGAACTTTTATGTTCAACGGAGTGTTTGGGCTTGCAAAACTCTTCCTCCCTTTGTGTACAATTGGATTTCAATCTAGACCTCCTATTTTTAATTGCTTGCGCTTCTATTAACGACTGATAAAAAAGATCTTGTTCATTTTTGTTGAAAAACTTTAACCCTCTCTCTAAAATGTCAATTTTGTCCTCTTCTGATAATTTTTTAAAACATTTCAATCTGCACCTACAAAATTCAAAAATAAGCATAGTTTCATGATTTTTAAATATACCAAGAGTAAAACTGTTATATTTTTAAGACACTAAACTTGCTTAGACAACTCTATTTTGTATTGGCTATACATTTTGTTTTTTGAGAAATTTCTCAGACTTAAATCAAACTTACGAGCACGGTAATCCCTGCTTGCGTCCTGCAACCAAATTTCCTTTGTAATTAACGTATCCAACACCCTGAATTCTTGCCTTTTTAATTCTATTTACTTTATATTTTTCCGTGTTACGAATACCTCTCTTTCGTTTAGAATTAGTTTTTGCTGGAACCACAGTTTCACTTTCACTCTCTGACATTATTTTAGGATAGTTTCTTTTTACTAATTATAAGACTCTCAGCGAACAGAATATACTTTCTAGGTTAGATTTCAAAACCTCAGCTAGCTACAAGTACCTTTCTTCGCAATGTTGCCAATCTTGCTTTATTTTTGAAAAGCCGCTTGTCAATGACATGCGGCCTTTCATAAGTAAACACAAAGTTCCAGTTGCAAAATTGTACTTATGGTAGAACGAGACATGAGTCCTTTCATAAGCAAACGATGAATGAACATATGAACAGTTTTATAAATAATCAATTCATTTATATGTTGTCGATAGATCGTAAAACTATCTTGAAACTGAAAAGGGTTTCAAATTTAAAAATAAATATAATTGTTTTGCAGGGTTTGAGGGTGAACTGGTCAAGAAAAATATAAATTCGTATTAAAATTAATATTTCAATTAGTGTTATGTTTACAGATCTAAAAATTAATAGCCCAAGCTACCCAAGTTTTTTTATAACATTTATATCAAAGATTTTTTTGGCCACCTTCATATTTTTTTCCGTTAAAAGGTTAAAAAAAGATTTATTGTATTTTTTTCATAAATAAGACATTTAATATAAAGGTTTTTAATATTTTTATTATAATAAATTGAAAAATAACTTTTTCTTGTATTTTTTAAATAAATAAAAAAAATAAAAAAAAAAAATTTTTTTTTATTTTTTATAATTAAATAAGGAACATTTAAGTGGAACAACAATGGTAAATAAGCTGGACAGCTGGCATAGTGTTTTTAAAACTAAAACACCCTGTAGTCCCCTTTTAAATAAATATTTTACCCATAAAATAAGTGAACATAATTGTTAAAAAATATATTTAATTTAATTTTAATTAAAATTATTTGCACCCATATTTTAATAGGCAATCTTGCGAATCAGTGTAGTAAAGTAAGAATCAAGAATTGGATCTTAGACTACAAGTATTGCTAAAAATTTAAAAAAGGTTTTTGTCTAAAAACCAATAAAAATCAATACCAATAAAATATTACCACATCTATAAGGCAATAATTTATTAAAACTAAAGAAATAGTAAGATTTTTTTAAATTTCATACCACTGATATCTTCTTTTAAAACGTTTTACGACGTCTTCTGATTTCCAGTCTCCATTGTTCTCGGTCTTCCCAGAGATTGTCTGCTAATTTCCCTGTTTATCCCGTCTTTCCAACTTCTTCTTGGTCAAACTTTTCTTCGCCGACCCCGGGGGGCTCCATTTAAGTACTTGCTTGGGAAGTCTTTCTTCAGACATTCTTTGGACGGGTCCATACCACTTTAGTTGTTTGACTTTGATTTCGTCCACGATGTCATGTGTTACGCCCATTATTTATTTGATTCTGTCATTGGTGACTTTCTCGAATCTGGATTTGCCTGCAGATCGTCTCCAATAATTCCATTTCTCTAGCTTTCAGTTGTCCCTTAGTTTCTTCTTTAATTTGCCACAACTCACTGTGGTGTGTTATAATACTTTTAATTATTTTGTTATATATTCTTCGTTTGCTGATTTTTTATATATTTTTGTCTTAGAGTATGCCAGTTATCTAACCTACGACTCTTTTTTCCTGTATGTTACGTCTCTAATAGCTGTATCTAGGGTTCCGTAGTTAATTATTTTCATACCCAGGTATTGTTTAATATTTAGCACGTCGTTTAGAATTAGCTCCTGTTGTACACCACCAATACACATATATTCAGTCCTCTGCATGTTAACCTCCAGCCCCCACCTTTTATACTCTTCTATTAACTTTCTAGTCATATACTATAGATCCGCGTAATCTTGGGCTATTACCCTTGGCCGTCCGCAAAACAGAAAGTATACAGGGTGGTGCCGTTTAGGGGTATGCCCATATTGCTACATTTCCTTTTCCATGATTTTAATGCTTGCTCTAGAAATATTTTGAATAGCGTTGGTAATAGGCAACATCATTGTTTTAATCCTTTATTAACAGTAAATCCATCTGATATATTATTTTTCATTTAACTTCTGCCCCTGGTATTGTCGTATAAGTTTTTTGTGGCTTTAATAAGTGTGACGCTAACATTTGTTTGTTGGAGGGCATGCCAAAGCTGTTGTTGTGAAATGCTATCATATGCTTTTTTAAATCGACAAAAAGTAGATGGACTTTTTAGTTAAAGGCCAACATTTTTTCTATTTTTTGCGAGATGCAGAATTAGTGATTGACCGTAGATCTCCCTGCTCTAAAACCAGCTTGTTTCTCAGCTTTCATATCCTTGTATTCTCGCTCTATCTTTTCCTTCAAAAGTTTTTCATATATTCTGCTTAATGTGCTTGCAATACTCTTTATAAAATTACTATTCTATTCATTATATAAATAACATTTTTTGTGGTATTAACTAAAAAATATACAGGTATTAAAAATTATTTCAATATAATTCAGTAAGTTATAGACAGTTTTACATCAAGGCATTTTTAAGTAATAAAAAAAAACGGGCTAAAAGAATAAAATAAATGTTAAACAAGGTATTTTTTCTTTGTTAACACTGTAAACACGATAATATTTCAGATGCTTACCCTTTACGAAATAAGCATGGTGCCTGATATATAGAACTCAAAAAGACATATGTATTTCTTACTTTAAGGGACAACACTACAATTCTAGTTTTAAGTTTGAAAAGGAAATTTACAACTTTAACATTTTATTTAATACGAATTTGAAGTTATCCTATTCTACACCACTGATGTGAGTATGATAGTAAGCTTTAGGATTTTCAAAGCTGTAATTTTGATAATGACCTTGATAACAGCAAAATATGGCATTTTTGCAAATCCACCGCTATTTATTTTTCCTGTGGGAATTAAACTGGGATTAGAGCAGAGTGCACGAATAGATAAAAAGGGTTAATCTTACTCGTATTTTCGTTTTCCCCCGGATGGGTTATGTCAGTATTTTGGGGGTATTTTTTGATCCGATATATAGGTCCCAATGAGGGTCATTATATCAGGATTATATCATTAAAATTGTAATATAGGTACTTTAACGCATGGCACGCAAATAAAGAAAGTAGGTATTTATTAGAGAAAAACCGTTTATATTTTTTTTTCCAATTTACATTAGCGCATTTGGTAATATATTTTAAAGAATCTTGCCAATTAATAGAGAAGTCTTATATTATTAGTATTTAATTAAATAAAATATGAACCTGGGCATAACATGGTAAAAGCAAGTCAGCCAGAAGTATTTAACCTTAAGTAAAGTGTTATCTAATATTGTAAAAATAGGTCTTATAATGGACCGGATGTTCAAATTATACTTTTTCGGCGATTGCTTATTTATAAACATTATTAACGTATAAAAAATCTTTTCGTTAATAGCCTCATTAATACATATATTATAAATTATGGTATAGGCCACTAAAAATACACAAAATAAACATTGTGTCTATTTTTAACAAGGTCATTTAAATAGCAACTATTTATCTTTTAGGTTGGCGACCTAACAACGAAACACATTAAACAAAAAATTATGATTTAAAAAATTTAGTTACAAAACGATTGTCAAAAAAAAAATGTAATAGTGAAAAAGAGCCAGGTTAAAAAAATATACCCTCATCTATTTTTTTTTATAAAATAATGTTTCATAGGCTAATTTAATCTTATGAACTAAGGGCCCTCCTTTTCCCCTTGCTACCAAAAAAAATAAAAAAAATATATATTTGGAACGAAATTTCTGTTCAAAATAAAATTTTTTTTATATCTTCTATATTTTTTTATTATTTACCCCTTTTAAAAATTTTTTATAACTTTTTATACGGGGGGTTTTCTTAATGGTATGTCATAATTTTTAAGGGGCTTTCCCCGGGTCGATTTTTTTAATCAAAAATTTATATAAACGTGGGCCCTAAAATGCTTAGTTATTAAGATACAGGGTGTTAAAATTTTTAAATTTTTCTTTGTTTTTTCTTAATTTTCTTTAACCAAATGACCTAGCGGTACAAAATTTGGGATCTGGGGGGGGTTTTTTTTTGGGGAGAAATTTAAATTCGTCCCACGCTTTTTTTGTTGCTAGTAGAAGGGGGGCCCGCTACGGCCTACCTCACTTGTTTTAGATGTCGTAACTTTTTTTTTAAATTAGAATATTGACCTGTTTATTAAAGAATAAGTTACTAAAAAACCCTCTGCATCAAAAAAAATACTTTATTTAAGTCTCTAGGAACCCCCGGTTCTCGAGATAAACACACTTTAAAGGTCCCCCTTTTTTTGGAAACTGAATTTTTAAAATTCCTTTCCAAAAATTTTTATAGTGATAATTCTTAACCATTATCAAAGGTCTTTCAGGGCACAAAAAACGAAAACGCCTCCAACCCCCCCCAAAAACACCCCCAAAAAGGCCCCAATTCCCCAGTGACTTTTGAGGGGGGTTTTTGGAAATTTTCGGTTTTTTCCCTTTTTTTGCCCTTAAAAAATTTTCCCCTATGCAAAGTTTTTTAATTGGCCCCCAAAATTAATTTTTTCCAAAAAAAAAAATTTTGGGGCCTTTTTAAAACTGTTTACTCCAGGAAAATTTTAAAATTTTAAAAATTCAGATGAAAATTTTAAATTTTAAATTTTTTAATAAATAGGTTTTTAACAAAATTCTTTTAAAAAAAGGAAAAATTTAAAAAAAAAAAGGGGGGGAAAAAATTTTGGGGTTTTTTTTTAAAAGAAAAATTGGATAAATTTTCCCGTCATTTGGTTAAAATAAAAGAAAAACGAAAACAAAAAATTTTCACCAAAAAAATAAACAATTTAAAACTTTTAAACTTTTCGACTTTAAAAACCTCCTCATTTTAATTTATCCATTAAATCACCTTTTATTTGACAATTTAAAAAGCTCTATTTTTGTTTTTTTAAAATTTTTGGATTTTCTTGTTTTTACAAAATTTCGATTTTCCTTTTTTTTTTACAAACTTTAGTATCTTAAAAACTATAGGCAAAACGAAATTTTATATAATTAAAATTATGTATTTTTTTTAAAACTTTTATTAGGTTTTATTTTCTTTTTTTTCCAATGCAATACTTTTCGAGCTATAATCAAAATCCGGCATTTTCTGGATTTTTACGAGGGGTATATTTTTTTTAACGTTTGGATATTTTTTGCAACTTTTAAGTAATTTTTTTAATTCAAATAAATAAAAAATTTAAATTTTTTTTGGTAGGTTTAACTCTTCGTCTATTTAGGTATTAATCCGGGTTTTCAAATTCCACTGGCGAGTGTAAACTTAATTTTCCCATTAGACTTTTCCATATACCTACATTTAATGCTCTGAAAGTATTTTTTCGTGCCGTACAAAATACAGAATTACAAATCAACATTTATAAAGAGATTTGCACTGAAAGAAATTTTCCAAACATAATACACCTTTTAGGTTTTCAAGGGAAATATTTGAATATAGAAATATTTGCCGTTGAAGTATGAAAAAAATTTAACTCGCTTAGTAATCCCATAAAAAAGTGCTTTAAATACCACGCTCGTGGATGAAAATTCCGGATTATGTTATTTACTGAACCATTTCAGTCCTTATAAGTATATTTCCAATATTTTTCGTTTTTTTTGTTTTTCAAAAAATCACCTTAATATTTTTCTTAAAAATTTTTTTCTTTTTTTTCTTATTAAATTGGGTACCTTAAAAATGCAGCTAAACCACTTTTTTTTGGGCTTTCGTATAAAAAAAATTACCTTTCTCACCTTCAAAGCAGAAAAAAAAATGTTTAATTTTTGTCGTAATTTTTTGTAGATTTTTTTTTTTAAATAATAATTTAAAAATACATAAACAATTTAATAAGTAACTAAAATAAAATCAGAAATTAAAATTGAAATTTAAAAATGAATAAAACAAAATTGTTTAAATTAATTATTAAATTTTATAAACAAAGATAGGTTTTTAAATTTTTTTATTTAAAATTTTTTAAAAATTTTTTAAATTTAATCATTAAATAATAATATTTAAAACAAAACGAAAAAAATTTTTTTTTTTATCGAAAAAAAATGGTTATTTTTAAAAAAATTTGTAAGGAAAATAAAAACATTTAAATATTTTTCAGTTACGATAAAAGTATTGATAATCACTTTAAATTTGACAGTTTCTTAAAACTATTGTGGCAAATAAAATTTTATGAATTTTACACCTTAATATCCAGACTTGTTACCTTTTCACAAAGTATTAAAAGCTTTTATAAGGAATTCTATATTATTTAATAATATGAAAAAGCAATAAAAAGACGAGTATATCGAAAAAACCCCTAATAGATAATTTATTATAGCATAATGCGCCCTCAACAATCTTCATTTCTACGGTCTTCGCTGTGCAGGGTAAAGCAGATGTCTTTTTAACAGAACTTTAAATTATTTTTGCATTGAGGCATCAAAAATCCTGCTCATTGCCCCAAAAATTCATCTATGTAGGCTGTAGTGAAAAAATGCAACACTCATAGTTTACTTACGAGCTCTTAAATTCTTCAAAACAAAAAATAACCCATTATATTTGCCCACAGATTTCTCCCTTAAGCCAAAAAGTATTTTTCCCTCTTAAATTATCTCTTATGTATCCCTTTAAGAAAATTGTTTTCATTCTGGGGAATGGCGTTTCCCACAACTTTCAGCATCCTTGATTCTATCATCAGAAGAGCCTTTCTCTTTATTAATATTTTGTAATGGATTTATTGCTAAAAAGGCTCCACCTTGTTCGTTTCTTCTACCCTAGAATATCCTGACAGCGATGGAGCCTGCTGCCTGCAAAGGTTTTTCTTTTTTCTTTAAAACTTCAGTATTTAAATCCTATGTTAATAAACTACCTCTTAATTTACGGCAGAGACAAGAACTAAATGAATTATGCTCTAGCTGTTTTTTGCTACCTTAGGTAAATATATTTATTAGCATATTTCTAAAGATGCTTCCACATTACGCCGAAAGAGACAGGTCGGCCTGTGCCGGAAGGCACGTTTAGTTCGGCACATTCGGGTCGGCATTACGTTCATATTGCTTTGTAGTATGGACGTCCCGATCCCAATCAGTGCCAAACCTTCCTTAGTGCCCTGTTGTTTGTGCTTGGATTTTTTTTCTTTCCCTTGGAATTTTTTTTATTTTTAATTTTTTGCTCAACTGCATGCTTCTCTATACCAAATGACAGCAATATTTAGGAGAGCGTTATGTCTTCGGTTTTAATTTTTGTACTCGGAATGGTCACTGTTTCACAATAAAATAACGGTTACATTTAAATCAAGGCTATTGTTTCTTCGTCAGTTTACGTTATATTTTTAAACTAAAAGCAAAAAACTCCGAACTCACTACACTTACACTAACTTACAACAAAAAAAAAACATTGGTACGTGTGCAATCTTGCTTCGATTGAGGCCGACCAGCATATACACACTGTGAATTTTGATTTCATTCGGTTTAGCTCAAGGAAGTTTGAAGGTATATGGAAGCCCAATGCTATGGCCTATTCGATCAAAAAGTGTCCAGCCCACTATGAAAATAACTCTCATGAGTGGCACCCGCGATTCTGCGCAGGAACAAAAGTCCACGAAATTTTATCATGTTTTTGCCTACTTACACCGATATTTGGGTAAGTAAGCAACACCAAAGATAATACTACTACGAATAGATGGCCCTTTAAATGGGGCGTTTTAAAACTTTTAAAAAATATTCTTCCGTAAATGCGACAAAAAAATTTAAATCGGTAACCCCTTTGGGGAAACAAACCGTTCGACATTGCCAATGTCTGTCGCTTGTACCTTATTCCCCGGGGGGGCGAAGTAGCGAAAAACCCGGGGGGTAAAAAAGGTTGTGTTTTTTTTTCCCCCCTTTTTTCACGCCAATAGTAAAACCCCGGGGAAAACTGTTTAACTTTCGTTCAAGGATAGCGTGAAAATCTCTCGATGGACATCGGCTCGCGTTAAAAAGTCCATTAAGGGGGTTTAAAAATATAGTATTGAATGGTTCATCTTTTTCCCTAGTAATATTATCTTTTCCAACTTAACCTTTTTTAGAGCCATAATACGGTTTTCTGTGCGACGGGGGGGCTCTTATGAAAATTTTACTGTGTACCGTCCAAAATCGTCGTCTCATCAACCCTTTTCCCAAAACGGTTTAAAAGTTTTTTTTGTCTTTTTTCCCCTATTAATTTCGATTTTTTTTCTTTGTGTTATTTTATTTTGTGGTTGCAGATGTTTTTTGCTTTTTAAAAAAACCTTTTATTTAGTGATTAGTGTTTATTAAATTGTGTTTTTGTTTTTTGTGTATTGTTTTTATATAATATCGTAACAAAATGAAAGAGGTTTTTTCTTTTTTTTTGCAATCCAAGGGTAACATACCCGGCATTTTTTTTTTAGGTAAGTATTATATTAAAATTAGGTGCTTCTTATGAGACCCGGGGGGGTAACCGAATAAATAATAATATATCAAAAATTTAAAATTTTTAAAAAAGGTTTTTTAGGCAAAAGCAGTCAGATAAGTAGGGTAATTTAACTATCTTCTAGATGAATACCACAAGGTTTGTGTATTTCTATGAATCATTTAAAAGATTAGGAGGTACTCATATTTTATTCAATAATTTAGTTCATCTTTTAAAAGGATCAAAATTATCAATTACTGGGCAGACCAGGCAAATTTTAATATATACAGGTTCCACTAATTAAATAAAAAAATGTATAATTTTATGTTAAAAATTTCCTTTTTTTCTTTTTTTTTTTGTTTATAAAGAAATTGGATTTTTTTTTTTTTTAAAAATTAAAATTTCATCTTTTTGGGGGACATTTTTGTGGCACATAATATTTAACGAATATTTTGGATACCCCAAAGGTTATTAAACATTTTTAACCACTGTTAGCCTGTCTCATGATTTTTTGTTATTGGTTAAAAATATATGCCCGAAAAGCAGTCATACAATTTTTTACTTTTTAATATACAACCAGAATTTTAGGTTTTTTTAATTAATTCGGTGAAGATAAAGGTGACACTATTTTATTGTATTTTAATACAAATTAAAAATTTATAAAATATAGTATGACCCTAACTAAAACAAAAACAACCAGTTCAAATTACGGTGAGTTTTTACTTTTCTTGACTCTAGCTGATTTCGATGATTTTTTGTATACAAAGGCGCTGATAAAAAATCTAAAGTTAGTTTTCTTCGACAACGTTTTATTTTCAGATATTGAAAATTATAAATATAATAAAATTGGTAAACTCATTTACACTATCTTGCCCTTTTTTATCCCCAAAAAAATTTGGGATAAATTTAAAATAACTATCATACAGTGTTTGAAATTTATTCCAAAAAATCTTTTTTATTTATTTTTTAAATTTT
>JAHBCN010022687.1:0-13265 GCA_019359885.1 Listronotus oregonensis
TTAAATTATAACATGTTATACATTGTTGAAATAAGAATTGGGCTGCGCAAAAATCCAATATGGCGTCCATATGAAAAAATAAAGTTGATGATGATTCTAAAAACCCGAAACGTAAAAAATAAAAATTGACTACTTGGTCATATTCTACAAAAAAAAGTTGCTTTAAAGAAGTTTTTAGAGATTTGAAAAATTTTCACTTATAAAAAAAATATGGCCGATTTTCGGAAATGCATGTTTCAGGTTTTTTCAAAATTTCTCAAAAACCTGAATAGATAAAACCATGTAGTAAACGGGATTAGCTTACTAACATAATTTTCCAAAACTTTCCCCATTTAACCGATTTTCTATCTATGATGGTTTCCAAGACCCCCATACATTCCCCACCAATTTGGGACACACTTAGGGTTCATTCCCGGGAATTCTGGGCTCGAGAATTCCCGGGAAATTGTTGGGCTTTGTTCACGGGAAATCAAGCTCGAGAAAACTCGAGAACTCGAAAAATCATATTTGAGTCTATGAAATTATAAAATAAAACTATTTGCGTTTGCCGTTTGTTTTAAAGTTTTTGAAATTTGAGAGTGATA
The DNA here is from genome assembly GCA_019359885.1 of Listronotus oregonensis. Lineage (NCBI taxonomy): Eukaryota > Metazoa > Arthropoda > Insecta > Coleoptera > Curculionidae > Listronotus > Listronotus oregonensis. Next base: position 585 of record JAHBCN010022687.1, read on the forward strand.
TTGTTGCCGTAACAAGCGACGGGCCAAACGTTATGAAAAAGTTTGGCAGAAAAGCCCTGTGAAATGGTTCTATGTGTAAACCATGCCATCCATTTAGCTACTCTTGACACGTTTTGCAAAAAACACTAGTTACAGCTGCTAGGAATGCCTCGAACACCAGCGATGATGAACTCAGCAGCTCCGATGAGGCCAGCAGCACTGATAACCATGATGAATCTAATATATCTAATGAAGAACCTAGACAGAAAATTATTGACGACATAAACAATGTGATGACTGAGACCCTAATGAAAATTTCATTTGATTTTTTTTTTCTAATTAACATGCTAAAAATGGTGCTGTGATTGTAATTAATTTTAAGTTAGGATAAAGTTAACGTTTTCATGTTAAAATTTTTGTAAATTTTTTGTTTTGTTTAAAAGAAAGAAGCTAGAAGTTTTAAGTTGATTTTTTTTTCTTTTTAATGCTGTGCTTGTGCTGTGATTGTATATATAAGTCACAAATGTCAGAATAGCTTATTTTTTAGTTTGTTTTAAGAAAAAGAAGCTAATTGTGTTGAAGACTATCAATAAAAGTCTTATAATTATTTTTATACTTTCATTTGAGACGAAACCACTGAATTTGTTACTTAATCACATTATTGGAACCGAAGAATATGCAAATCCGTACGTAAATATAAATTTCTCGAGAACCCGAGAAGACCCGAGATATTAGCCTCGAGAATTCTCTAGACCCGAGAAATTGATAAGCTCGAGAAATCATGAACCCTCGACACACTGTATAGTATTAGACTTTAAGCCTCGTAGCCGGTCTCAAGATAAAAATTTATTAAATCTGAAAGTTGGTTCTAATTTTGATAAATGATAATCTTTCATCAAATACTGTTTCAAAAATTTTACTTCAATCACTTGGGAGAGCTATACTGGTTTATTATAAGGTCGGTATCACTTTTTTATACATTGTTTCTGTAAGTTCAATTTTACTAATAAAAGAGACGCTACTGAGGGAAAATATGTCAAGACTTATCTCTTATCTTAACACCAGGTAGCGAAAAACGTAATTTATAAAAAAATTTAAACAAAATAAGGGATTATCTTGTATAAAAATAAAATATAAATACGAATTTATAATTAAACTTGCAGTTTCCAAATATGAGGGTTTTAATTTTGGCACTTCTATGCCGGTTTACAATTGGCTCTGTTATTCCAGAGAATAGCAATGCTAGTGTACAACTTGCGGGTAAGTAATATTAAATAAAATAAAATAAGATATAATCTTATTTTGTATCTAAATAATACTATTTGTATACTGATCTGACGTCATTTGTTTAGGATTTTTATTCAGCCTCCTCGCGACTTTTTTTGTTACTAAATGTATCGTTTTTTTCCAAGATTACAAAACCAAGCAACGGCCTATAATCTAAATTTATGGACCTTTTTCAGGTTGTTTTTTTAGTATATTTTAATTCTAATTTAAAAAATAAAGTTAATTGATTAAATAAAATTCCCTTTTATTGTTTTAAACCTTAATATAGTAATACTGTACAATTCTTAGGGCAAAAGTTACCCTGGGTGCTTTACTTTAACAGACAATATGCCTCGAGTGCAGACTTGGTCATTTTCGTCAGCTTAGTGACTTAGAAAAAGGGCAAATTGTCGGCATATTTGTCGATTAAAGAAATTAGAAGAAGAAGAAATCGATTTTTACGTACCGTTTTAAGATCTGGTCGAACATAGATCCCAGAAGGCCGAGAACACCAAGCTATAGAAGCAAACGAGATCTCCGAATAAGACTGTGGGCTTCTAGAAATCGTTTTAGTTCAATTTCGGCGATTCCAAATCAGTGGCTTCAAAAAGAAAAAGGGCTCAAGAGGCAACACCACTTTGGGTGTTGCCTTTTGAGCATCGACGCAACAGACTGCTATAGTGCAAATACATACTTGGACTTATGACTGATGAACCTCCCTTGGGTTTGGGTATGCATGATGGTCGAGCAATGGTAAAGAGGCGACATGGTAAAAGTTGTAATCTACAGTTTGATATTAGGAGACATCTTCATCACACTATTGATTTGTAAAGACAGAGTATTCTTAAATGGACTTAATAGAAAGCAGAATAAAAATTAGGAGATGGGGTTGCCATGCCACATAAAAATGTAAACCAATCATAATAAAAATAATTTAGACAGTCATAAACTAATTAAAAATATTTTAGCCATAAGCTGTATTTATGGAGCCATTCATAGTTTTGCTTTTTCAAGAAAAGTTACGAATTAAAAAAAACTTTAAATATTCGTACTAAGAAACCCCTGAATTTTCTCTTACACCCTTTCATTTTTTAAGTGTCAGCATAATATTTCATGTTATGTGTCTAATATAATTTTTAGAAATTATTAAAGTATTTCTAATTTTTGTAAAAGTTAGGTTTGTCTCCCTGGTTATAATTAGTGTTTAAAACTCAAGGTTAGACTTGTAGCTTAAAAACCAAATAGTTTTACAATATTAAGTATATGCTTTCTTAAAATGAGAAAAAAAATATGTTTTAAACAAATATTAAGTTTTATTTAACAATTTACTTTATCTATTAAAATGATTTACTATTATGTTTTCCTAAATCTGTCAAGATAATTTCTCCCGCTATTGTAGAACTATAGTGCAGGGTTTGTCTATCGATATTATCCATTTTTTACAATGTAAATATAAGTAATATATTTATATTTGACAACAGTGCTGTTAATGCCAAACACATTAATTTATAGGTTTTATAGCTCTTTTGTAGATAGGAGGAGGGGAGATTATTTTTGCTTAAAGTGAATTCATTTCTATTACTATACTTCTCAACAGAATTGTTTTTAAGAATACAGTATTTCTTGGCCACACCCACTTTTTGCCATCTTCTCTCACTGTTCGGTTTTTGCGATTTAAATAATGAAAAATTTTGCTTTTGAATTTTTTGCGCAAATGTTAATAGACATAATTAGAAGTCATTTAAAACAAAAATTAGCCAAATTTCTCAAGCGCATTTTGAAAAAATCTAAAAACGCGTAAAAATGGCAAAAGTACCAGAAATGCATACTTCAATCTCTTAGACACATCTCATTTTTGCGTAAATAATGATTATGTATGTGTGTGTGAATAATAATAATAATAAAATAAAATGATTTAAAAGTGTGAAAATGCATAACTGATGTAAGTGGACGGCACAAATGTTTAACCAATGTTTTGTTAAAAAATATAATAGAAAAAATGGATACTGATTTTAATAAAAAGGATATAGAAAACTTAGTTAGTTTGGTACTGAAAGATATTGTTAAAAATGATGCCCCTGAAACTGCTAGAGAACAAAAACAAATTCAAAATCAGCAGATCGCTTTATCACAATTTTAAAGTCAGCCTCTAAATGTAGAAATTAAACCAAAAGAAGTTTCAAGGTCTCAAATTTCTGTTGACACTCTATACAAACTACAAAACAAAATTAATTGTAGTGACAATATCTTGATAAATAAGATTGTGTCTATATCCGGAGGTAATTAACTTAGGAAACCAATTAATTCCACAAAAAAATGTAGTTAAATATTTGGGTGTGTACCTGGATCGCAAGCTACTAGGGAAAGATCACATAAATTATCTTGTAAAAAGATGTGAAAATGGCCTGAACGTAATAGGAGCGTTTAGTCATAAAAAATGGGGATCGGATCCCAATATATGTTTACTTTTCTACAGATCATTTGCACGGTCCATTTTAGACTCTTCCAGTATTTTCTATAGCTCGGCCTCACAGACACATCTATCTAAATTAGAAGGAATAAAAAACAAATGTCTTAGGAAAAGTGTGGGTTTTCTAAATAGCACCCCCATAGTTACTATGGAAGTGGAAACTCTGGAGCCACCTCTAAATCTTAGATTTAATTTCATTAGCGATAAGTTTCTACCTAAAATTATATCAAAAAATAGTCTGTTAGTAAATAAAGTTAACAATCTTACTATTCTGGTTTATACCCATTCGTATTGGAGAGTTAAGAAAATACCCAGTTTAGTTCAAAGCTACTCATGGATAACACAGGAAAAAGATCGTATATACAAAAATCACTATATCCCATATTTTCAAATAAATTATGCGTGCATTAACAATCTACCGAAAGTAATAATCCCAGAAATTGAGGGGACTAATTTATTATCTTTAAAAAAAAATTATAGAAGAACAAAATACGAAATGGACAGGATTTGAGCAAACTTTTACTGATGACTCGTTAATGAATAATAAAAGTGGATGTGCCTTTTTTCACAAAAATGCAAATATATATAAGAAATTTAAACTTCCAGATGGTACATCTATATCTTCGGCGGAACTTTGGGCTATTTTCCAAGCTCTTAATTATATTTTCGAACTTAACAAGTTTGGAAAATTTGTTATTTTTTCGGACAGCAAAAGTGCACTCACAAAAATTAAAAATTGGGTACATTCTACCTCCAATAAAAATTATTTAATAAGTAAGATTGTTAACATGTTAAATAACTTGGAAAATAACCTTAAGCATGTTTATCTAGTATGGGTTAAGGCCCATATAGGAATTAGAGAAAACGAATTAGTGGATGTAGCAGCAAAAGAGGCAATTAACGACGGAGAGTTATCAAATTTTCAGATTAATTTTACAGATGTCATAAATCAAGCCAAAGATAAATTAATGCAAAAATGGCAAGCAATATATCTCGAAACAAATAAAGGTCAAAGTTATAAGCAAAACTTTAAAAATATACCAAAATACGATGGTTTCATCAGGAATACAATAAAAACTTTATTAAAACAATCTCAAGAATTAGAACTTATCATGCGCTGTACCCAAAACATAAAAAGAGATTAGGGTTATCCGTAAATGAATCTTGTGAATGCGGTGAAGTTGGAGATTTGGAACATTGTATCCTCGTTTGCTCTAGATTCACTAATCACAGAATTAACTTAAATCAAATAATTATTTCAAATAATATAGATGTATATAAATCAGTATTTCAGCATGTCATAAATACAAAACAAAATTTATAAAAAATTTAATGAAGAAAAAAAAGGATTAAAAAAAGATAAAATTATTTAAAAAGATAAAATATAACTTTACAGTATTGGACAAAAAGAAAAAAAAAAAGAGGAAAAAAATTAAAAAAGTAGAAAAGGAAGGAAAAAAATAATACAAAAAAATATATAAAACACTATATAGTCAACACAAAAAAAATACAAAATTATGTAAATAGATTAGTAATTATTTAACTGTGAACCCCTTACAATGGTCAAAAAGATTTACGCTTTTTCGACCTCTAAACAAGGAGAGATGCTGACCATTTGGTTTTAACCAGTGTCATCACACACACACACACACACACACACACACAAGATTGTGTCTGAAATTCAAAAAGTAAATTGATAGAAAAAAATAAAAAGCTGAATTAATTTTTTGAAGAACAAGACTTTTTTTTGTATAAGAGTATATAAAGCAAAATAATGTAACTCCAATACGTGATAATTTGTAAAAATTTGAGAACTTTTTTGACACATATTTCTGAAGAACGTGAACAACGTCTAAATAAATTACACTTAAAATTTGAGATCAATGGTGGTGGAGATTTTCTTAAATTATCCTTGCAAATTAAAGACGATGATTTACAAAATATTGCATTAAAGACAAATCATGTCCTAAAAAATTTAGTAGACAAGCAAATTTTTATCTTGTGTTTGACACACAAAGTCCAGGAAAATTATAAAAATGTTAATACCTTGCGGAAAGCTTTCAATATACAGGGTCCTGCAGCTCACCTCCCGTCTTATGTAGCTCATTTATTATTTACTTTAAATTTTTCATATTTTGCAGTCGTTACCCATGGTGCATTTCAGGAAAATAATTTTGGTTATACAGGGTGTCACAAAAAAGTGTGACGTCACGATGGTGCATTTTTTTAAATGGAATGCTCCGTATTTTTTTGTATATTTAGGTACCTCTTGTGGTCATTTATATTACTCTAAAATTTTGTCAACATCGGTTTAGTAATTTCAGAGAAAAAAAACTGTTTTGCACCATTGAATTTAAAAATAAATAAAAATACCAATAGTACTTGATTAATAGAATTAAACAAGGAACTTATTAAGTAATGTAATATCAGTCGCTTAGGTCATGTTTGGTTAATTCGAACTGTACAGGGTGTCCAAAATTTAGTGTCAAACTCCTCACTTTATTTTTCTTATTTTAAATATGAACCCCTGTATATTTTAAGGTCGTTAGATGCAGAATTAAAAAACAAACATTTTTCTAATTTTAACCCTATCGAAATTCCTCACACAATAAAAGTTATTCGTTAAAAACTCATTGGCATCTATTTCGATAGTAATATCACTGGATAAAAATGGTAGGTGACTACGAAAAACAATTTATTGACATTAGAGTTTTCTAACAACGTTAATTATTACCTAGAAATTGATTAAAGTTACATAAATGTTAGCCAAAAGGTATTAAAAATTAAAATTGAGGTTTATTTAACATTTAAAGGTTTTTCTTAAATTAATTTAATAAAATTAATAAACAATAATAATTTACTCGAATTTTTATAATACGTCAAAATAAGATTCTGTAAGTTAAATAAACTCCAATGAAATAAATTGTTTTTCATAGCCACCTATTATTTTTATTTAATGGTATTACTATTAAAATAGATGCCAAAATAAGTTTTTAACGAATAACTTTTAATATGTTAGAAATTTCGATAGGGTTATAATTAGAAAAATGTTTGTTTTTTTATTCTTTATCTAACGACCTAAAAATATACAGGGGCTCATATTTAAAATAAGAAAAAAAAGTGCACCCTGTACAGTTCGAATTAACCAAACATGACCTAAACGACTGATATTACGTTACTTAATAAGTTCCTTGTTTAATTCTATTAAACAAGCACTATTGGTATTTTTATTCATTTTTAAATTCAATGGTGCACAACAGTTTTTTTATATATTTTTTTTTTCTCTGAAATTACTAAACCGATGTTGACAAAATTTTAGAGGAATATAAATGACCACAAGAGGTACCTAAATATACAAAAAAATACAGAGCATTCCATTTAAAAAAATGCACCATTGTGACGTCACACTTTTGTGACACCCTGTATAACCAAAATTATTTTTCTGAAATGCACCGTGGGTTAAAGGTAACGTCTGAAAAATATGAAAATTTTACAGTGAATAATAAATGGGCTACATAAGACGGGAGGTGAGCTGCAGGACCCTGTATATAAATTTCTTGGTACAATTGCTACGGATCTTAAATTAGCGAATATTTGTTGTGGGGATTTTATTAATTTACCCGTTTTCACATCGTTGGATTCACATAAAGAAATCATAGAGATTATTCCACCGCCCGAATTGCATTTGTTATTGGGTGAAGTCATCACTCATCACATTATTTGATGAAATGCTAATAGCTTTTGAGAGTGTAAGCTTGAAGTGGGCTAAAATCTGTAATGTAGAAAGGTCTTTTACCCATAGATCTTTGAGTTTTAAAGGCAATCAATACAAAAGACTAATCCATAATGTTGATAAATTACGAGCTATATGAGGAATAGGCTGTCTCAAATTTGAAAAAGGTTTCGAAAGCTTCAAAAAAGTAGTGGATGGTTATTTTTTTATCAAAATTAGAAGATACATTTAAAAATAACATTGAAGAATTTAAAAAGTATTATTGTGACCTTGATATAATAATCACACCCAAAATTACGTATGTTTTATAATGTGATTTAATTTTGTAAAAAATCCAATATGGCTTAAGCTTTTTTAGTGAGCAATCAGTAGTCATTGCACCATAATTTTGGAACAGTGAGGAATAGGTATAAAGTGCTTAAAAAACCCAGAATTTTTAAAGCAATTGTTAAATAGCCTACTTATATATAATTGATTACATATATTTAAAATATCTTTTGTATTGTTAAAATACAGTTATGTGATATATTGTGGTATGAATAAAAAGTACATTATACGTTAAAAAATATAAATTGGTTTATTATTTCATGAGCATACCTCTGACTTTTGATTAAAAAAAAACACGCATCCTTAATATTTCGCGTGGCTTTACGTAGCATAAGATTTTATATTTAAGAATTCATAATAGACATAACATAATGTATCAAAGCGATTGAAGTACGTATTTTACTCATTTTTTTCATTTTTATGCTTTTTTTCGATTTTTTAAAATGCCCTCGGGACATTTGGCTAATTTTTGTTTTAAATGACTTTTAATTACGCCTATTGACATTTACCGCAAAAAACTCGGAAGTAAAATTTTCCTCATTTAAATCGAAAAAACCGAATCGTGCTTTTACAATTTCTACTAACTAGAACACAAAAATTGAGTCCCATCGGTTTGCAGTCTAAATGTGAGATTTTTAGAAAAGGCAAAGGTCGACCTTTAAAGGAAATTATCTATAAAGTACTTTATTTCCTGTTTGCTTATATTTATCTGAAAAATAAAATAATAAAAAAAATATGGTCATTGCCAACCTTTGCCAATATTTTCGAGATTAGATCTACGAATTCATTTATACATAAGGTTGATGTTTCATCCCACCCATAAACTTATATCCTGTATATGCTTAATCAAACTAACCCAATATATTTTACATAACCTAATTTTTATACTATTATACAAAAAACATAGTAGACTAAATGAAGAAAAAACCACGCGAAAGAATTTAATACCAACTGTTATTTTTATTAAAAATTAATTCGCAGACTTCAGATAAAATATCTTTTTATTCTAATATTTTTTTAAAAACGAACTATAAATGCGAACAATGAACCAAAAACGAATTTTTATAATTATTTTTTAAACATTTTCAACTCTTATAGCAACAGTTTGCGAAATTAGCCCGTTTGGATCTTTACCAACTCCCCTTATAATACGTTCAAACCAATTTGTGTACCCTGCAAGGGCGGGACAAAGTACGATAGTTTTAGCTGCTGGTGCAACTATTGATTTTGCTTGTCCTGGTGGACGAATCGTTACACAAGGAACCTCCACAACTCTACAAGTTGCTACGGCTTCATGTGTGTCTGGTGTCAGATTTATTGTCAACAATGCAAGGTAAGGGATTTGTCAATTTAAGCTAAATAAATTTGGACATCACATATACACTGAAATCTTTCTTTCCTTAATTGAGGTGCCTATGACACCCGGCAATCCAATCATTATGAAAAAAACCTTATTGCTTTTATCTAGATTTTCATGTCATAATGAAGGTATAGCCGACTTTTGTTAGGGCTCCCAATTTTGTTAAAATTTATTTATTCATGTTTCTATGTATTCGACAGACCATGCTTCTACTTGTGTACAGAGTTATTCATTTTAGAGTAAACAGGGCTTTATTTTTGAACTTCCCTGTACTTTTTTAAAAAACGAATATAGCCATTTCGTGTATTTTTTTCGTACAATTCAATAATCCAATCAGAAAAACATTTGAAACAAAAACAAAAGAGTTACAGCACAAGTGACGAATTTTTAAATGGAATACACCGTATATTTTTATATCAATAGATAGAGATTTTCACGAGGAATTCGGTGATATTAGGGTTGCTGGGTTTATTTCCTGCGGTTCTGCTGCAATTGTCTAAAAACTGCATGATACTATAAGGATAGTTTCACCTGAAAAAACCTGGCTCCACAGGTAACAGGTGCTTATTTTCAAGTCAAAATTTTAAAATACGTTTATTTCTTTTGGAGTAGTTTTATAATGAGGTTTTTATCAGAAGAACGGCTTCAAATTATATTATATGCTAAAAATGATATGATATATCTATTTCTAAACCAAGCAGCAAAATTACAATAAACGTCCGATTAGATCCGTCAGGCCCTCCTCTCCCGGTATAGTGACGTGGTAGCTACCAGGTCCTTGTAATAGGAACCAGATGAACCTTCTGAGGCCGTATCTCCGGCCTATGAAAACGCTTTCTATTTAAAGCCAGGCGAATCCTTTTCCCCACAAACGGTTCTGTCCGCCTTCTGTTTGGATTCAGGGATCTCTTCCTAAGCATCTGCTTGTTCGGGTTGGATTAGGCCTTCCCCGTGAAACAGGCACCTGTGACTTCAGGGGCACCTTTCGAAATGGATTTACCCGTTTCGGTCGGAGCACCCTTGCCTGCTTGTGACCTTTGTCACTTTTTCTATGAAAGCGGTTCTGTCCGCTTTATGTTTAGAGCTAGGGAAGTAATAGTCCACCACGGCAGAGCCCCGCATTACCGCAGTAAGGCTAGATACTCCGAGAGGTGTATCTGAGAGGCACCGTTGGAGACACCTGTTTAAGGCACGGATGTCCCTTCCCCTCATCAGCACGGTATGCTAACACCTAGAGTTAAGCCTTGTGTTCGTCTTAGCTTCGGATCACGGTTCATACGCTAGCGACATCGATGTGCGAAGACAGCGGTGGGGCTCTTCAAATTACTATCAAAGAAAGTGTGGTGAACTCAAGGAAGTTTGAAGGTATATGGAAGCCCAATACTGTAGAACAAAATTGACCAGGCATTCAGGGCAGCGGATAGGGGATTGGCCCGCGGGTTTCGAAATGAATAGTAGGTCAGGCCGGACTTTCATATTTTTGTTACTATCTATAAAGTTGAATCATCAAAAAGTCAAATTAAACATTCACTGTTTTTTGCACAAGATTGTTGGTTTTAACGATATAGGTACTATAGAATATTTAAAATTATTGTGTAATATTGGATTTTATATCATCTGATATAATATGGAAAGGATAGACGCCACTTTACAGCCTTCTATTTGTTCGATTTTTTGGGAGTTTTGTATTTTTACCATAAATCTTTATAAATAAAAAAAACACTTTTTAAAAAAATTTTAAATTTTTAAGTAGTTTATGTACTTATCATAATTTTTTGTGAAAAAGAAGGGCAAGATAGTGTAAAGGAGTTTAACTAATCCTAAGATTCTGGTTGCTTAAAAAAAGTAAAATTTTTTAAACTGTTTTTGAGCATATCTTTTTACTAATAACAAACATTCAGAGACAGAACACTAATCACTAAAAAAAAAAAGGTTTTTTCAACCCAAAAAAACCGCAACCACAAAAATAATCACACAAAGCAAAAAAATCGAAACTAATACCGCAAAGGGCACAAACCACAACGAAAATGACTAATGATGAGACGAACGGTTGATGGTACAGCGGGGAAAAGTTTCATGGCCCCGCCCCCTTTCCCAAAAAAAAGGTACCTACCCGGCTCTCAAAAAAATATACACACGTTTTCAGTGTGTAAGTACAACACATTAAATTATTTCGGGGGAATTTTTTTATTGCGCAGAATGGGCCCCAAAATCTGACAGTTTTTCATATGGGCTGGACTTTTTTTTTATGGGGGGTTTGGGGTTATACACCTTTAAACCCGGGGGAACTACCACAGCTGCGGGGGCGGCTAGCTGTGACACCATACCTTTTTTTTTTACGCCCGTATTAATAAGAACGTTTTTGCAAATTTTAATATTGATAAAAAATTAAATACCCATTCACGTTAGTCCCCCAAGTTCTGTCGGGTTAAATACGAAAAAGAGGAATGTTCTCCTGTCATCAACCTAATAGTTTTAATAAAAAGTTAAACATTTAGTTAAAAACTTCGTAAGAAAGTTTAATATGGCCTCCGTGAAGTTTGATACACTCGCGAGCAACATTTCATAGAATAAAGATGTATTTTTTATCGAAATACGCCAAATACAGTGATGTAATTAAGTGACATTTTTTCGAAAACGGTTAGAATTAGCGACATGAATAAAAAGTACTTAAGGTTGGTAAAAAAACGTTGTGAACTTGTAGTATCTCTATTGTACTATTCATTTTTACGTGTTTTTGTGATATCCGGGAGATCTCACACATTTTTCCGGCACCCTGTATAATATATTATAGGTGATGTTAATAAAGTAAGATGTTTTGTGTTAAAAGTAATGCGCCCCCGGTGTAAGATAATATATTTAAAAAGGTATTCTAATCCTGCAATGCATTATGGGAAATGTGTCCAGCGGTGGCGCCACCCCAGTGTGTCAGACAACAGCCGAAAAAAAATATTTTCATGCGAACTTTTAAATAAAAATTTTTTTTATAATAAATTATACTTTTTTTAAAAATTAATTCTCATTTTTTTTTTATTTATAGAAAATATATAGTAATAGAAAAAAACAATAATATTAATAATTAATTTGAAATCCATGTAAACACAAAAAATTTAATTAAAAATAAAAGTTTATTAATTTTAATGATTAAAAAGCGAACAATTAAATATTAAAATTTTTAAGTATTCTTTTAAAAAGAGCCAAAAATTTGTATATTTAAAAAAAAAGGGTTTTAATAAATATTAGCATAACTTAAAATTTATTTGCGAACAGTTTTTGTAAAGTTATATAATGCACCGAGAACTAAAAAAATAAGATTTTTTGGGTTTTCTGTTAATTATGTCTTTAGCAAAATTGAAGCCAAAGAAATGAATTTCCCAAAACTTTATCGAGAATCTTTGGCATTCTGGAAAAAAAAGCAATGTTTAAACTTCCTGAATATTTTTTTTTTAAAACCATGAACATTCTGGAGAAAAAGTTTTTTTAGTGTAAAACTTCTTCAGCTTTTTTTAAAAGTTAAAAAAAAGCTTTAGTAGGATCTTTAATGAC
>JAHBCN010022688.1:0-13105 GCA_019359885.1 Listronotus oregonensis
AAGAAAGAATAAAAGAAGTAGTAAGATAGCTGTACTGCTACTTGTTTTAGCTTTTATTCCATTATTTCTTTATAAGATAAAAAAGTATTTTCATACCTTTGGCTTTAATGCCCCGCATTTCCACGGATTAATAAAATGCAGTGCTAGAAAAAAAATCACCATCATTAGTGCATTTAGGTCTGGAAGGTTATCAAAGTGGACTTTTAAAAATCCTTCTTTGGCCATTATATCCTATAATAAAACGTTATTGAAAAACATAATGCACAAAAACACGGACACAGGTTAAACAGCTCCTCAATGCGAATGCTGAATTTCGCCATGCCAGCTAAGGCGACAATCTTTATACTGTCACGACCAATCAAGAGTTGTTTTGGCTGACATTAGTTCCGCCAGGATATAAAAAGATTGCATGATTAGTCGTAAAAAATGTTTTTTATCGTGGATCCCACATAATTTGACAAAATCCAAGGAGATATGCTCATGTCGATTGGTGCAAACAGATGCTTAGGAAATACATTGACAGTGCTTCATAAAAAGGGGGCCGTTTGAACAAGTTATGAATCATGGACCTCGCGGATGTTTTGGGAAACTACCCAGCAGTTTTTTTAAATTGTGTTTTAAAATAAACCAAAAAAAGTTATTTTGTTTAAACACTTCGAAACAAAGAGCCCACTTTTTTTTGAAAAAGCTGGTCATATAGGGGCCCCTTTTAAATTGGAATGCAGAATGGTAAATTCTGAATTTTTCCCAAAACATTTTTTACGCCAAGTCTTTTGTAAAATAAGGAAAACAAGTTCCTTGGGCATCATTTTTTTATAAAAGGAATGTCCTGAACCCCCAAAAAAAATTTTTGGACACCCAAACCGTACAGTTCGATTAAGCTTCAAAATCAAAAAAAAATTGCTTGGGCAACGATTTTCTTTGATAGAAGAACCCCGTCTGTGTAAAAACCCAAACAAGATGATTTGACAAGTGGTTTGAACGGATGCAAAAGAATATTTGTCGCCGTCAAACACTGAAACCCTCTTTTCCCCGTGACCAGTGGACAATTTTGCCGACAAACAGTATAATATCGTTATTATTACAGTGCTTAACATTTTGTAATAATCATTATTAATTTATTTTTGGCCGGGAAAAAGGGGGAAATTACTAAAATGGTTAGTTTTTTAAATTAAATAAGGTTTTTATTTTTTGGGGAATACATTTTCTGGTAGTAAAACTAACATATAGATTAAAAAGGATAATATTTTGAAAAACAAAGTCCTCTTCACTAAAAAAAATCTGTTTTTTTTTAAATTTTTTGGGTTAAAAATGCTGGTTAAATTTCTATTTATGGTTTTTTTTTCATAATTGAGGAATTAATGAAGCTTGTTATCATGATGTTTCATTTTTTGTTTCCCCCATTTTATTTTTTCTGTTCCCTATATCGACCTCAATGCAGTTTATTTTCAATTTTGGCAAAAACCAGCCTTGGGGTACATCCTTTTACAATAAAAATCAGGGCAAAATCAGAATCTTTACTTGAGTTTTCACAGTTAGTTACAGTGAACACGAAAACGTAAAGTCTTCGCTTTTTTTGGTTCGTGGTTTACTTTTATAGAAATTGCTGACATCGCACATTGGTCGGGTGCTCTAATCAATACGTAAAGAACAGCTGGGAGTTCCCCACCGGGGTTTTTTTGGGTTTTTTAAAAGATTCGTTACATTTTAGACGTCTTTACTATAAAGAAGCCAAGCAGAGTAACAGTTAAAGTTGAAATTTAAAGAATACTTGAAAAACTGGACGGCTTTTTTGGCGTGTTTCTTCGATTTGCTGACACGTATCATTAATTTTTGAAAATCAAGGTATCCCTTTGAAATCACAAAAGAAACCTAAATTTTTGGGGTTGGACTTTCTCCCGTCCAGTTTTTTTATAATTAAATGAAAAAGTATTGATAGTTTTAAATGGTTCATCTAAAAAATTTTTTTGTTTAGTGTAGATCTTAAAAATTTTTTTTAAATAAAACTTTTTTTGGGGCTAAGGTAGTGTTAAAGGGTATTTTTTTTTTAAAAAAAATTTAAAAAATTTTGTTTTTAATTTTTTATTAAATTTTTTTTAATACAATATTAAAAAAGTTAAAAAATTTTAGGTTTGGGTTAAAAACTTCTAATTACTATATTTTTAAAATTTTAAATATGACATTTGGTATTTTAAAGTCATACTTGGCTATGATTACTGTGGAAAAAGGGGAAAAAATTTTTTTAAAAAAAAAACACAGAATATTTAAGAGGTATAATTTTATTTCTAGCATATTCCTTGGGGAAATACATTTTAAAATACAAAGGGTTAAAAAAACAAAATTTATAGCAAACATTTTAAAAAGATTTTTTACAATTCTTGATAATAATATATTAATAATAAATTTTTTTAAAACAAAGTACTATACTTTTTTTGATATTTATGGGGAAAAGTTTATAAAAAGGAAAAAAAATTTTTTTTATTCTTTTAGTGCCACCCCAATATTTACCTGAGTGAGCCCGGAAATTTTCTTTCAGGGCCCGTTTTCGACGCTTTTCCTTTTTCAAATTTTATTGGCTAAAAATAACCCTTTTTTACCTAAACAACCCCTTCTGGCAAATATTGGGTTTTTTACGAAATTCAAACATTTTTTAAAAATTTTAAAACCAATTCTTTTCTTGTAATCCCGAAAAAGGGGCGGATCCTTCAAAGATTAAAGAAGGAATCGACTTACGGATCCGGATCCTCGTAAAGGAATCAAATCACTAAAACGAATCACGATTTCTTTAAAAAACTAGGAATCAAATCCGGGGAGTTGATTCGTATTTATTTAATCACAATTTGGATCATCTTTAGTTTTCTACTACAAATGTAACTTACGATCAGTGCTGATCTAGGTATGGCCATTCCACACCGGGGGATTGGGGATTATGAATCCCTTCAACGAAAACGGGAGATAGGTTTTTTAAAGGAAAATTTTTTTAAATTTTTAAAATTTTTTTAAAAATTTTTTTTAAAATTTTTTTTTTAAAAAAAAAAAAAATTTTTTTAAAAAAGGAAAAAAATTAAAGGTTTTTAACCCCCCAAAAAAATTTTTTTTGTGTAAATTTTAATTTAATTTAAAATTTTTTTTTAAATTTTAAAAAAAAAATTTTTTTAAAAAAAAAAAAATTTTAAAAAAATTTTTTTTTTTTCCAAAATTTTTAAATTTTGGGAAAAAAATTTTTTCCTTTTTTTAAAAAAAGTTTTAAAAAAAAGGGGTTTTTTTTTTAAAAAAAGGTTTTTTTTAAAAATTTTTAAAAAAATTTTTAAAAAAATTTTAAAGGGAAAAAAAGGGGTTTTTGGTAAAAAAAAAAAAAAAAAAGGGGTTTTTTTTTTTTTTTTTAAAAATTTTTTTAAATTTTTTTAAAAAAAACCCTTTTTTCCCAAAAAAAAATTTTTTTTTTTAAAAAAAAAATTTTTTAAATTTAAATTTTTTTTTTTTTTTTTTTTGGGGTTTTTTAAAGTTCCGGGGGGGGGAAAAAAAACCCCCAAAAAAAAAAAAAATTTTCCCCCCCCTTTTTTAAAAAAAATTTAAAAAAAGGTTTTTTTTTTTTTAAAAAAAAAATTTTTTTTTTTAAAAAAAATTTTAATTTAAAAATTTGGGTTCCCCCCCCCCGGGGGGGGGTTTTTAAAAACCAAAAAGGGTTTTAAATTTTTCCCCCGGTTTTTTAAAAATTGGGAAAAAGGGGTTTTTTTTTTTTTTAATTTTGGTTTTTTAAAAAAATTTTTTTTTAATTTTTTAAATTTTTTTTTTTTTAAAAAAATTTCCAAAAAAAATTTTAAAAAATTGGGGCCCCAAAAAAATTTTTAAATTAAAATTTTTTTTTTTTTTAAAAAAAAAAAAATTTTTTTTTCCCCCCCAAAAAAAAATTTTTAAAAAAAATTTTTTTTCCCCCCCAAAAAAATTTTTAATTTTTAAAAAAAAAATTTTTTAAAAAAAATTTTTTTTAAAAATTTTTAAAAAAAAAATTTTTAAATTTTCCCAAAAAAGGGTTTTTTTAATTTTAAAAATTTTTTTTTTTGGTTTTTAAAAAACCAAAAATTTTTTTTTAAAAACCCAAAAAAAACCCCCGAAAAAAAAAAATTTTTAAAAGTTTTTTTTTTTTAAAAAAATTTTAAAAAAAACCCCCCCTTTTTTTTGGGAAAATTTTGAATTTTTTTTTTTTTTTAAAAAAAAGGAAAAAAAATTTTAAAAAAAATTTTTTTTTTTTTTTCCCCAAAAAAAAAGGGGGTTTTTAATTTTTTAAAAAAAAAAACCCCCCCAAAATTTTTTTTTTCCTTTTTTTCCCTTTTTTAAAACCCCTTTAAAATTTTTTTTTTAAAAATTTTTTTAAAAAAGTTTTTTTTTAAAAAAATTTTAAAAAAAAATTTTGTTTAAATTTTTAAAAAATTTTTTTTTTTTAAAAATTTTAAAAATTTAAATTTTAAAAAAAAAATTTTTTTTTTTTAAAACCTTTTTTTAAAATTTTAATTTTTTAATTTTTAAAAAAAAAATTTTTTTTAAAAATTTTTTTTTTTTTTTTTAAATTAAATTTTTGGTTTTTTAAAAAAAACCCAAACTCAAAAAAAATTTTAAAAAAAAAAATTTTAAAAAAAAAAAAACCCCCCCCTTTAAAAAAACCCAAAAATTTTTAAAAAAAATTTCCTTTGAAAAAAAAAAAATTTTTTTAAAAAAAAAAATTTTTAATTTTTTTTTTTTTTTTTTTTTTTAAAAAAAAATTTTTTTAATTTTTAAAAAAAAACCCAAATAACATTTTTCAATTTAAAAAAAAAACCCGCTTCAATTTTTTAAATTTTCCTTTTTTTAAAAAATTTTAAAATTTTTTTTTTTAAAATTTAAAAATTTTTTTTAAATTTAAAATTTTCCTTTTTAAAAAAAAAAAAATTTTTTGTTTGGGTTTTTTTTTTGGGGGAAAAAAATTTAAATTAATTTTTTATTTAAAAAAGGGGGATTTTGGCATTTATAAACCGATTTGTCTCAAATTTGAAATATAACGAATCGATTCCTTTTTTGGGAAACCCGGGGGGCTCTTTTATTAAAAAATTTTTTAAATTTTTAATCAGTGGATAAAAATACCAAATTTTTAAAATTGTTTATTTAAAACGTAAAAATCTATAATTAGTAAGGGAAACGGAAAGGGGTGAACCCAAAGATCAGGTTGGGCCGTCATAATTTTTTTTTTTTTAATTTGCAGGTATTAATGTGTACAATAACCTCTGAAAATATCATATAAAAAAAAGTCCGCAAGGGCCTTGAAATGGCCCTCAAAAGGCCCGGGAAAACCCTTTTTCAACCAATTTGGTCGATATATCCGAAATATGACCTTACGCAATTCGTGTTCGGGCGAAAATGAAGAACCCCGTTTATTTAAATGCCAAAAAGTTTCCCCTCACCTTTGTAAAAAAATTTTATAGTCTTTGAATAATCGGCCCTTTAAAAGCCCAAAATATTTTTTTTTCACCTGCCCCATCTCAAAGGTGCTTTAAATACTTACACTTCCAAAGGACGGACTAATTTTTTAAAAAACTCACGTAAAAAAAATATTTTTTTCATGATTTAAAGTTTACATGAAAGAAAAACTGTAGCAATAAACTTTTACTTTTTCCCTTTTTGTTGTTCCTTTAAAAATTAAAAATTGAGCCAAAGGGTTTTCTCGATTTTTTTCCCCCCATCAAATTGTTTATTTTTTTTTTATAAAAATAATTTTACCAAATTTTTTTTCATTTTTTGGGGGTTTTTTTAAAAAAAATTAATTTTTTTTTTTGGTTTTTTTGGGGCTTTTTTTTTTAATTTCCTGATTTTTAAAAAAGCCGGGTCTATGGAATTAAAAAATTTAAAAAAACCGTAAATAGGATTGAGATTTTTGCATACATTTATTAATCAAAAATTTAAAAAATGAAAAAAATTTGCCTTATTTTTTTTTTTTAGTTTTCAGGCAAAAGTTTTAAAAAAAGACGGGGCAATATTTTTTTTTTTTTAATTTTTTCCCTTTTTTTTCCCCAAAGGAAAAAAGTTTTATTTTTAAAATCAATTTTTTCCTTTATTTTTTTTGGGGAAAAAAGTAAATAAAAAATGTAATGGTTTATTTATAACAAAAAATTAATGAAGACGTTTGATGGTAACAGGGATTAGCAACTTTAAAGATGAAAGCGGAGAGAAAGGACAACCACCATGGTTTCCAGAAGCAATTTTCGGGAAATGCTGAATGTGGGGGAAATACCCCCATGAAAAGGGAAAACAATTATCCAAAAGTTACTTTTTAAAGACTCGACAAAAAATTTGACCTTCTCCAAAGCCCCAAAAAAAGCACAAGCCAACAAAGCCCAGTCTTTTTTTTTTGTTTAATTTTTGCCCCTTGAACCCAGCTTAAAATGATAAAAAAATAATAAATAAATACTTATGAACTTTGGAAACAAAAAAAAACCCCTTCCTTTGCTCCAAAAAAAAAACGGGAAAAAAAATTTAAAATTACCACTTTTTTCTTAAAGACGTTTTTTTTGAAAAAAAAAAATAAAAAGAAGGAATTTTTTTTTTCCCCTTTTTTCACTTTCTTTTTTTATTAATAAAAGTATGTTTTAAAAAAATTTCAACCTATTTACACAGATTTTTTTTTAAATAAAAGGGAGAAAGGAAACCCAAAGGGGGAGGCGGCAGCCCATAAAAATGGGGGGGAAAAAAAATAAAAACTCAATTATTTAAAAATTTAAAAAATTTTTTTTTATTATTTACTTTATTAAATAATATTAAAAAATTAAATTATATTTAATAAATTTTAAATAAAAATTTTAAAAAAAAATAATTAAAAAAAAAATTTTTTTAAAAAAATTTCCTGATTTTGGAAAACAAAAAAATTAATAAAGAAAAGGCTAAAGGGGGCAATTTCTTTTAAAGTTTTGAATTTTGGATTTTTTTTAAATTTTTTTAATTTTAAAAAACCCCCCGAGATTTTTAAAAGCCCCGAAAACAAAGAACCCCCTAAAAAAAACAGTTGTTTTAAAAATCAAAAAAATTTTTGCTTTCAATCCAAACCCCAAATCCAAAAGGATTGGAAAATTACTTAAAAAAAGAAAAAATTTTTGGCTCAAAAAATTTTTAAAATTTTAAAAAAAAAACAAAAAGGCTAAAAGAATTATTTTAACGTTCCCTTTTTTTATTAAAAAAATGAAAAAAAGCTTTTTTCAAATTTAAAAAAGTCCTCCTTTGGGGGGTAGCTTAAAGCACTTTTCGAATACGGGGGGGCAAAAAAACTTTCGAAAGGGATTTTGAAAAAAATCAAATTTTTTACAAAAGGATGCGAAAATTTTTGTAGGTGCCCCAAATTTCGGGGGAACGACCAAATTATTAAAAAAAAAATTTTTTTTGGGGCCATTTTTTGGCCCCTTTTTGGACTTTTTTTTAAGATATTTTTAGGGGTTTTTCTTAAACCGGCAAATTAAAAAAAAAAAAAGTGGGGTAACCTTTTCAGGTTTATTTTTCGGAGTCCATTTCTGAATAAAAACTTTTTCCCCTTTTCAAAAACACAAAGAAAAAAATAGATTGTTTAAAAAATTAGAATACGAAAAACAAAAAAAATTTTGATTTTCAAAAAGTGGAATTGATTCCTTGATTTTTACCATATTTGGTCTAACAATTTTTAAGGCCAACGTAAATTTTTAATTATTTTTCGAAACAATATAATATATATATATATAATATTTTTTTAAAAAATATATATTTTAAAAATATATTTATATTATATTAATATAATTTATATTAATTATATTTATTATAATTTAAGGGGTTTTTTGAAAAAAGGGTTTGACGGTTTTAATTAAAAAAAATTTTTCAAATCATATTTTTTTAAATTAAAAAAAATTTTAAAAATTAAAAATTTTATTGCAAACATAGCATTTTTTGACTTAAATTTGGGGGTTTTAATTTTTTATTTCCATTACTATTATTTTTACTAAAATTTTTTTAGCATTTGATTGTTTCCACCCCCAATCCCCAATGCCTGGGGCTACCGCCCCCCGCTCTACCCATAGGCCGTAGCTAGATAAAAAATTTTGTAAAAAAAGAACCAATAAGAAGGGTTCCTTTAAAAAAATTTAATTTTGTGACGTTTTTTTTTTTTCAACCTGATAGTTTTTTTGATTATTCTTTAGCAAACAATAAATACGAGAAAAAACCAAAATACTACCCTTTTTAGTCTTCGTTGGAAACCTTATATTATTACAAATGTTATTTTCAAAAAACAATATAGGTTTCCCAGACGAAAAAATTTAAATTACAAAATAAAAATTTTTTTTATTTAGCAGAAAGTGATATGATAAGGAAACCCTGTTTTTTTTTTAAAAAAACATTAAAAAAAAACAAACCGTTGAATGCTAAAACCGTTTTAATAAGAGTAATTTTCAAGGCTCGGCCTACTGGCTTCATTATATTTTGTTGTAACCTTGAATGGTTGTATTGGGGCCCGTTTTAATCGTTTATTGGGTTATATTGTTATTCACATTTTGATAAAGTAAGTATTTTATTGGTTTTTTTTATTTTTCCCAAAATTAGTTTTTGTTAAGGTATTTTTGGGGGTTCATCTTTCCATTTAAAAAAAAATTAAAAAAAGAACCTTAGTATTTTTTTTTTAAGATTAAAAAAAAAAAGAAAATGATTAAATTATTAAAATGTAAGGAACTTAGTTTTGGTTTTTTTTTTTTTTTAAGTAGCTGCAAAAAGGAGGAAAGGGGCATTATTCTTTAAAGTGAAAAAAAGGGAAAAAAGTGAAAAATTTTAAAAAATGCATTTTCGTGTTTTGTATGAAAAAAAAAGATACAATATAAAAAAGAATACCCAAAAAAAATTCATAAAAAAAACCCTCAAATCCCCACCCCAAAAAAGGGTAAAATTTTTTTTTTAAGACAAAAAATAATTTTACCTTTTATTTAAAAATTAAAAAGCTTGCCTTTAAAAAACCGGCATAATAGTATAAACAAAACCCCAAACTTAAAAAAAACGGGGGAAATTTTCAATTTTTGGCGAAATTTAGGTCTTGGGGGTTTTTGAGGAAAAAAGTTTATCACACCGGGGAAATCGCAAAAAAGGCCCCCCAAATCCAAAAATGAGTTTCCCCAAATTACCAAAAAAATGAAATTAGAAAATTTTTGTTTAGACAAAAATGAAGATCCCCGAAATCTACAAAAAGGTCCTTACCTTTTTTTTTTGAAAACCAATATTTTTCGCAAAAAGGGTTCAAAAAAACCATTAATTTACATTTGGTAGATAGCCGGAAACGGCTAAAAAATGCAGATGGGGAAAAATTTTTTTTATTAAAACGCAAAAATGGGAAGGAAATTTTTGGGATTATTGAACACTTGCTCAGGTCTCATTTAAAAAAATGTTAAAAAAAAAACCATTTTTTCAAAAAATCAATAAATTAATGAGAAAATTGTAAAAATTTACCTTTTTTTTAAATTAAAAAAAATCAGAATGGAACCAAAAATATGCTGATAGGAGGGTTTTCCCCGATGAACTTTGATTAAAAAAAGTACATTATTGCCCGAGTAATGGAACAATTTGTCCGCCCGCTTTAAAAATGAATCCATGAAGATAGCGGGTTCAGCCGTAGATGGGGCCGTAAGAGGGGAAATTTTTTTGGGCCCGTTTCTCGAAAACTATGATTTTTCGAAAAAAATATGGGCCCTTTTTTAGATTACAAGGCGATCTTCATTTTTTTTCCAAATAGAAATCTTAATTCGCATATTTTGGTAGATATTAGCGGAAACCCCCTTTTTTGCCCCGGGGGCCCTTTTCAGCCCTTTCCCCCTTGGGGTTTTCTTAATAAACTTTTTGTGAAAGTTCCCCAAGACCTAAGAAAAGGGGCCCAAGGAAAAAAATTTTAGATTTATTTACAGCTTTTCCCTTCATTTACTGGGGTTAAAAAACCTTTTTTTTAAAAATTTTTAAATAGCTTTGTTTTTTTTTCTGCCGGTAGAAATCTGAAATTTTAAAAAAATTTAAACAAATTTTAAATAAATTTCCAAAATTTTACTTAATTATTTCTTAAAAACTTTTACCCAACCCGCGAAAATTTTATCGTTGATTTTCGCATAATTTTTAAATTTTTGTTAAAAAATACATCGTGTTAAAATTTTGATTTAATTTATCTTTTTTAGGTTTTTCACTTTTTAATAGGCCTTTCATCATTTACAAGCGCAAGCGCAGTCGCCATGTTGAAATGGCGGCAATTTAAAATTTTGACTGTTTTGATCGACAATGGCTGGGAAAAAGCAGTATTATCTCCCAATTAAATCATTTACGGGTTGTTGATGGTGCTTCACTGATTTTTAATTCAGTTGAAGCCCATAATTGAGCAATTAAAAAGGAGTTTTTTAAAAGTCATGGACGTTTTAAAAAAGGGAAAAAAGGACGATTGAGGGGGCATCATTATTTACTATACAAAAAGTACTAAAATTTTTTTAAAGGCCTACCCATATATACAATTGGTTTTTTTTAATTAAATTGTATTTATTTAAATGATTTATAGGTGTATCACCTTACATACCCATAACAACACCGCTTCTTCTTCCTTTTCGTACTGATTTATAAAAATAATCGATTAAAAACCTATTTGCAATTTTTCACTTTTTCTTTATTTTCGTATTTTTTTTTTTCAAAAATTTTGCTTTCTTTAGTATTTTTTATTTTAATTATGTTTTACAAGCCCTTTTACATGCTTGTTTACAAAAACAGTACGAAAAATGGGGGTCGACGCATGCGCAAAAAAAAATTGTGATAAAAAAGGGGCCTATTAATACTCCTCCTTTTTTTTTTAAAACCCAAACAAACGCTACTATTTTAAATTTATTTAATTATCAGTATTCCTAAAAAATAGCGCGTAATGCATTAAACAAATAAGTTAAAGCATTTCTTTAGAAAATTTTACGTCACGGAATTTTAATCAGTCAGATGCTTGGATTTTAACATGCTGCCATGACAATAACCTAACTTTTGTATGATTTGTGATTAACTGCAAGTAAGTTTTCACATTTATCATTTTTTTATAACTTATTTCTAGTTTCTTATTGCATAGAATTTTCGTATCGAATATCTTGCGAAACTAGATTAAAATCGAGATTAAAATTTCATAATTTTTTTCGCAGTTTCGATTTTTTAAAGAATATTTATATTTTAGCATTATTATTATTAGCATTTCCCCGGGGGGTTTTCCGCGTGGCCCTCCCGATTTTGGTTTTTTTTTCCCTGTTCTCGCGAAAAATTTCCAAAAATTTTTTAAAAATCTTCTATCCCCTTTTTGTACATCGGGGGATAATATAGATTTTAAACAAAAAATAATTTTTTAAATCCCAGTATTTTTGAAGCTATTTAATGCAAACGAACAAAAAATCAAATTTTTTCCTTTTTTATAATTTTTAGCATAGGCGTCGCACAGTGGGTGCCGTGGCAACCCTTTAGGCTAAAAAAGATTCCCGTATTTAAAATACGAACATTATTATTTGATAAGGTTCGATTTAAAAATTACACGCGAACGCACCTTCTCGAAAGTGAGTATGGTAAAATCAAAATTAAGATCCACAATGCACCAAGAACGTTTAGAAAATCTCCTGGTTCCATTTGTGGAACAGGAATTAGCCGCAAATATTGATATAAGTACTGTGATAAACGAATTTAAAAAAATTGTATAATATTTAATTTTATAATAAATAATGTATCATGTACTCGGTTTGTTATTATTTCATAAATATTTACTAAACATTCCTAAAAATTTATTCTTATTAATTAATTTTATTAATAACCATGTATTAATATCGATATATTTTTTATATTTTTTTCACTTTTATTATTTTAAAAATTTTTTTTAATATTTTTATTATCTCGGCACCCACACCAGCTTTACCTCGCACGCCTATGAATATTAGTATAGATAACGTTTGATGTCCGAGAAGTAAAAAAAAACCTACGACCAGAGCTGTCAAAGTACTCTTAAATAGTAATTCAAGTACAAGTACCAAATTTTTTTTTTTTTTTTAAAAAATTTCTCAAGTTCAAGTAGCAAGTATTCATTAAAATGTACTTGCATTTTTTTGTAAATTAAAAAAAAAATTGAAGTACCATCCAAGTTTTTTTTTTAAGTAAATCCAAGTACTTGAAGTAAACCAAAGTATTTTAAAATAAAACAAAGTACTTTAAGTAAAAAAAAAGACTTAATAAACCAAAGTACTTGAAATCCACCAAAGTACTTGAAGTAAACCAAAGTACTTAAAGTACATAAGTACTTGAAGTAAAACAAATTATACTTTGTAGTATTTTTTTTAAAGGGAAGGAAAGGGTTTTTTCCTGAAACGGGGGGTTTTCCCAAAAACCCCAAAAAAAATTTTAAAGGGGGAGCGCTATGTCATTGGAAAGTGGCCAGTCCGTAAAAAATTAGTTAGGAAAAAAAGGGTTTCAATGTCCCCTTTTTTAAAAAGGGGTCTTTTGATCCGATGTCCGAAATAATGTAAAATTTTGTATGGTTTTGGGAAAGGCCACCATGCCGTACTCGGGGGGAAAGCTTGGGGCCCTTTTAAAAAAAATTTTAGGAAATATTGGGGGGTTTTTCCCCGTGGTTGCCAACGGGGGGTTTGGCCCCCCGGCATCCGATACATCTGCCAAAAGCGAGTGTTTTTTATATGGGTGCCTACAGAGGGGTTTGGGGGCCCCAAAAACCCAATTTTTTTGGGGGGCCTTCTACATTAGGGGGCTTTCTTTTTTTTTTTACCAGACCAGAGCACTTATAATTTTTACGTTGACATAAGACCTTTAAAGAACAAAAAAAATAATTTCAGTAAAAATTACACTTTTCTTGCTGTTGGATCCAATTAAATTAGCGTTGTAATGCAAACAATAGAAAAGCACGGTCGCGCGTATTTTTGTTTTAACTTTTTTTTTTAAATTATCTAAGGCTTGTAAATTGAGTACTTGGTTGATTTTTTACTCGACTTTTATTTCCTAAAAATATTGTTTTACTTTTTGTACTTTTTTTTTACTTAAAGTACTTTTTTTTTTTAAGTACATCGTAATACCCCAAAAC
>JAHBCN010022689.1:0-13273 GCA_019359885.1 Listronotus oregonensis
TTTTTAGAAAAAATGTCGTTTAGACAAGAATAATATTTTTTTTTTTTACTGATTGTTTTTAATTGTTTTTTTTAGTTAACAAATCACTGTAAGGAAATAATATTTCCTCACAGTACGAAAATTATTATTTTCTAGGCAACCACTAAGTGCAAGAAAATATTTACTTTTTCTTTAAAAAAGGTCAATACTTCTTATCGATTTTCTAAAAAAAATTATTCTATTTATTACACCTATAGATATACACAAAAAATCTAATAAGTACTTCTACTTTACTCATATTTAAAAATTTTTGAATAGTACCAAGATAAAATAATTTTACATACCCTTCTGTATCTTTTGGATAACGAAAAAATGATACCCCTGAAGTACCTATTTTTGTAAAACATCCATTTACTGAACAATAGACCACCATTATTTAGTTAATAAAATAACTGGCCAGGTCACAAAAGAAAATCACAAATACAGGTATAAATAACGCTTACAACAAAAAACTCCACGATTGACGACAGTCTGTGTATTGCAAAAATGCCCAAAGCACTGAACTCGCCACCGCTCGCTAGCGGCTCGATCTCTTTTATCTTGAGGGGGGGAAGGAGTGTCCTTACTGCGTATTTTAATTCGGTCTACTTTGCAAATAGTAAATAAAAGTGGTGGGGACGGTGTAAGCACTTTACAAATTCCTTTTTGTATTTTATTAAAATATTGTGTTTTAACCTTATACAACCTTCTATATGTTTCTGATTTAAGAAAAAAAAATCTCGCTCCACCCTAGTTTTGACAACCAAAATAAAACATATTTTTCAAACAGAAGGTTATATTTAGGTCATAATTTAAACACAAAACAACATCATAATTCTTGAAAATATTTTTTTTATACCAGTTACCTGTCCGACCTATAATAAATTCGATGCCGAAATGACCGGCGTCTAAACGGCCGATGGCGACTTGACTTGACGCCCAAACGGCCACCACAAAACGGCGACGCCGAAACGTCCTATCTCGGATAATTAAAACATAAAATTTATATTTTTTAATGAATTAATAAGTCGAACTTATTATCTTTACTGAGTAAAAAAAATAACATTCTGTAATTCATATATATATGGCCTTTAAATTAAAGTTGCCTGTATTGCTAACTTGTTTGTTGTTGTCGTGATTATTATTACAGATATTTTAAGCTTAGCCTTTGTATAAAAACAAAGCAGTAGAGTGAAATTAAGTGCCACTTTTATGTATCTTTTTACATTCTATCTGAAAAGGTCTGAAACTTTTACTTTATGAGTTGCTGCATCCCAACAATGTTTAGACTGTAGCAAATCCTGTATAAATAAACTTTTTCTTACCTTATCTAAGACACCCACGACACATTAGTACTTAGGCTTTAAGACTTTATACAGAGTGTCCGAAAATGCCGTTTGAATAATTGTAGGAATGATTCTACATGTTAAATTATGAAGAAAAGTTCATATCAACATAGGTCTGCAAATGCGTCATAAGGTTGCTATGGCGATTCAAAGATGGCACCGGGATATAGGGGTTCTAAATTATATCTTTGGAACCGTTTTAGATTTTTATGAAACGCCATATTTCTGCGATAAACGAATTTAACATAAGGTTCAAAAATAAAGTTTATTTGATTATAATTTTGTTAATAACAGTGTAGTTAAAAAAAATATTGCTCGCGCCTTTCAAAAAATGCGTTCGTTGGGCGACCATGCTTGCACTCTTTTTTTTTTTTTGAAGAGTGTTTTCACGAAAACGGCCTAGCCTGACAAATTTTCAACAAGAATACCTTTTTTATGTTATTTAAACCGCGAAATTGGAATTTCTAAAAAGACTGCTCAAAAATATGACGTTTAATAAAAATGTGAATAAATTAAATAGAGGCCTCCCCTACTTAAAATAATAAATTTAGTAAAAACACAAAGTACCTGTTATTAAAAGCAATTCATATGCCAAAACTCAGATAGACAGTCATCTTAAGCCCCCGGTTAAAATAATACTTTATTAAAAACACTAAAAAGTACCTAGTATTAAAAGCAATTTATGTGCCATAAGTCAGATGGCTATCTGAAACGGTTCCAGAAATATAAAATAAAACCTATATCCCGGTGCCATCTTTGAATTGCCATAGCTAACGACGCATTTGCGGACTTATGTTGATATGAACTTTTCTTCATAATTTAACAGGTAGAATCATCCCCAGAATTATACTAACGGTATTTCCGGACACCCTGTACATTGTCTCAAGACAGCAGACACTTTTAGAAGGTGCAACCCCCATCAAATTATCTTAAAAATGCGTCCAAGTTCCTAACTTCTTGTTATTGTTTAAAACCCGAAAGCCGTATCTGATGCAAACTGCAACTGCATTTTAATCGTTTATAATGTCCACCATAATAAAAAACAATTTGCTTAAAAATAAAGTAATACATAAATTTAAGATTTATCAGACTATTGGTCCATTCTGTATATAATGGAATTTAGGGTATTCTTGATGCTAAATGTCAGAATCAGAAGCAGTTTAAAAACCGCAACTAGTAATATACTTATGCTGTAAAAAAAGCAGAAAACATGTTAGCTTTTACATATTTTCTTTAAGTGTGTAGTGGCTAGCCTATCGATATGTTTTTTGTTAAATTGCTTTTTTGTCAATTGAAGTAAAGTAGTTTACTTAGTAAGGCGTAAAAAAGCTTTTATACGATCAAATACAAAAGTAAAATACATAAGGTTTTTACACTTAAAAGTAATTGTTAATATTACAAAAAAAAAACATTTTTGTTATTTTCTTAAAATATAGAGTGTCTTGGTAGAAATAGTAATAAATGGAAATACTTTAGAAAAACAACATAAATATTTCTTGCAATACGAATACTGTGCAATTATTTTAATATCGTTTGGGGGGGACGAAAGCAAAACAACCTTTTTTCTTTCAAAAAATTTAACCCTTATTTTCCCCCAATAAAACCAAAAAAATTTCCCCCAAAAAAAAATAGCAATATATACCATATTTCCCGCCTCCACAAATCTCCTTGGTAATCTTTATAAAGGCACGTTTACACCAAAGTTGACAAAAGATTGTTTGTAGCAAACTTAAAATTGTCAACTAAAAGTTGCATTTTTCAAACTAGAGCATGAAGTGGAAGATTTTTTATAGAAAACTAAAAGTTGCTCTTCTTACATTTGAAAACAAGTAAAAAATTTGTTGCCAAAAAAAAATTTTGGCCCCCCCAAAAGGTTTTTTTTTTTTTTTTGGGGCCAAAAGTAGTTTTTTCAAGGGAAAAAAAAAAAGTTGCTGTATTTTGTAGGAAAAGCAACTTGTGGAAAACTTAGTGAAATACTTAGGTGTAAACGCGGCTTAACAGTCTACTTCAGTGTTAAACACTGCTAGAACTGCTAAGACGGTCAAATTATAGAACGAGATCCGAGTGTAAAATAAGTACGATCATTGAGTGTTTCCAAAAACTTAATTATTATATAATTAGAAGAATATACAGGGTGTCCCGTAATTAATTTTTACATAGGGGTTTTTTTTAAAAAAAAAAAATCAAAGCAGAAAAATGTTTTGGTTTTTTCTCAGGTGTTAAAACTAATTTTTCCCAAAAATTTATTGAAATATCTCGAAATCCACTGAACAGATTAAAGTGAAATTTGGTGTACTCTTATTATTTGGGATGAGGAACACGAATATGATATCTATTTGGCCAATACCACTAGATGGCGCCACATACAACAACATTAAGTGATTAAAATGGTCATAACTTTTTTGACCTCCCTGTACGCGCATTGCGAGTGAAAATAATAAAACAGCATTTAATTTTAGTCAAAAAATGTATACTTCTTTGATCTCCAAAAAGTAGACCGTTTTCGAAATAAACGAATTTTTTTATTAAGTTGAACATGAACAAATTATTATTGGAGTTTTGCAAAGTAGGCTTTGCCTAACATTATAACTACGACCTGTCATGGTGAAGTATTAATAAGTAAGTCTTTAATTTGGCTATAGTTCGTGTTCTTGTTGTGTTATTTTCGTTTAAAAATGCCGCGTCACAATGATTTTTCTAATGCTCAGAGGCGGGTATGGTATGTGTGTATGCCCAAGAAAAATTTTGTAGTCGAAGAGCAGCACAGCGTTATTTAGATCTGTATCCGGATAAAAGGCCGCCAAAATCATCAGACCTTTAAAGCATTGTACGATAGTCTATGCGAAATGGTTCATTTCGTTCAAAAGACGTAAATGCGGGAAGACCAAGGGTAATTGGAGCGGATATGGTAGATGAAATTTTGGTTCGTGTTACCGAAAATCCTGAAATCAGCTCAAGACGTATTAAGGCAGCCACTGGTGTAAGGAAATCTTCGGTGTCCAGAATTATACGCGAAGAAAAACTGTATCCGTATCACTTCACTTCAGTTAAGAATCTTCTTCCTCAAGACTTTCCTGCAAGACTCCAGTTCAGTCAATTTTTCAGAAGCGCCAATTGAATGATCCATTTTTTGTAATAACATTTTATTTACGGATAAAACCACGTTCACAAGGAGAAGTGTTTTTAATTGGCGTAATAATCATATCTATTCGATGGAAAATCCGCATGCTTTTCAAGAACACCATTTCAACATAAGTTTTCAATAAATATTTGGTATGGTATCTTTGGGGATTCTATTGTGGAATCGTTTGAATTGCCAGCTAAGCTTGATGGAGAACGTTATCTAAATTTCTTGAGGAATGATCTACCTATCATCATCACACATTTAGGGGCACATCTTCTAGAAGATGTGCCCCTAAATTTAAGACTTGACAGTTGGTATATGCACGATGGTGCACCGGCACATTATTCACTGCAAGTCAGAAATTACTTGGACAATGTTTATCCTCATAATTGGATTGGTATAGGTAGTGAATATCCGTGACCTGCGCGTAGTCCCGATCGGAACCCCTTAGATGTTTATTTCTGGGGCTACTTGAAATCACTTGTGTATAAAAATAAAATAAATAACCGTCAGGAATTGTGGCAAAATATTGTGGAAGGTGTCAATACCATCAGGGCCCAAGAAGAATCATTATTTGGAGTCAGGCAAAATTAAATAAAAGATTTAGACAATGTGTCCTTGTGCATGGTAAACATTTTGAACATTTATTATAATCAACAGCCTTTTAACTTTAAACTTTATCGTTGTTAGTTAAATTTTAGATTAAGTGTTCATGAGGAACCTAATAAAAAAGGCGTTTATTTCGAAAACGCTTTACTTTTTGGAGATCAAAAAAGTATACCTTTTTTGACTAAAATTAAATGCTGTTTTTTTATTTTCACTCGCAAATGTGAGTACAGGGAGGTCAAAAAAGTTATGACCATTTTGATCTCTCAATGTTGTTGTATGTGGCGCCATCTAGTGGTAAAGGCATAATAAATATCATACTCGTGTTCCTCATCCCAAATAATAAGAGTACACCAAATTTCACTTTAATCTGTCCAGTGGACTCTAAGATATTTCAATAAATGTTTGGTAAAAAATTAGTTTTAACACCCTGCAGAACGAAAACCAATAACATTTTTCTAAGCGATATTGAGCTCAAACGCTTTACTTTCATGTCAGGCATCCTACATTAATCTATGTCCAATTAATTACGGGACACCCTGTATATCTACCAGGGTGCCTGTTAAAATGTAACCGCTAGTATTTTTAATTAAATTATTAATAATTATTTTTTCGGAATAAAATTCTTTTACTTGTTTTTTAAATAAAATATTATCCACTGCACAGCATTATATACATAGAGACTTTGAACAATCACGGTTGCCGTTGCGCACTTGGCCGCACCTCTTCGCAGCCAGGTGTAAATAGGTATTATTTTGATACATAATACATTTATGCGTTCATTACAAAATTTATAATTAATATATCAAATTAAAGCTATTTTTTGTGTTTGTTATGATATACGATTGCTTAACTAATTCTGGCCTCAAATAAGGGTTGCTGGCTCTTAAAGATGCTAAATATTAAAGGTACAATGAGAGAGAGTTAGCGCGCAACATCACTCGTCGGACAATGATAGCAATTGCCAGCTGTACGACACTTTAAAGCCATTGCGTATGCATCTGACGAAAATGTGCTAAACTTTATCAGAGCAGATTATTAATTGTGATTTTTAATAAAAAAGGATTATCAAAAAAACAATTAAATTGCTTTACTGGTTACGGAATTATGATCCAGGATCGTTTAATTAAATTTGAAAATAAATCGGGATTTATCAAGGACCAAGACGAAAAGGAGTGCAGAGAGAATTATAGGAAGGATGCACAAGTGTGGCCAAAAAGGTTTTCGGCAGTCTAAAAGCCAAACCACGAGTTCGTTCCGGAATCTAAACAAATGAAAATATATGGCACTTTGTGTTTTCGCGGCGATATCCGTCACGGACACCTTAAAACAATTTTTTTTTTGGGAAAAAATGGTTTTAGGACTTTAATTGTCCCAATTTATTAAAAACACAACCTTTTAACTTTTAAGTATCTCTAGTTACCTTAGGATAAACAAAACAGTTTTATTTAGATGCAAATATATGCGTGATCGGTAAATTAGTAAGTCAAAATATGTTGCCACTCTTAAGATATTTAGGTGCTTATTTTGGAAGCTGTTTAAATTTAAATATTTTTTGTTATTTGGTTTATTCTAAATGTTATTTATACAGTTTATATTTTGGTATAATGCTGCCAATTCTTGATTAACGCTTGTAAAAAAAAATATTTTACTATAATCAATAAATAATTTTCTTTGGTTATAACTTTTATTTGGTAAAAGTAGATAGTATTTTGTGCCTATTTTTTTTACCGGAACAGTTGGCAGAAACTAAATTATTGGATATTAATAAAAATATACTGTTATGGTGTTATGACATATATAACGGTTATATAGTAGCCCCTAGATAGTAGTAGTGGACCTTTGGAGCCGAGTGGGTTTTTGCATGTATCATAAGCCCCACCTCGAGGCTTTGGGGGCTGATAGACAACGTTATTCCCCAATTTGAATTCCCGGTATGGCATCCCTAAAGTGTAGCTTTTAGGAGGGGTAGTAATATCCATGCCCTTTGATCATAGGCCCCACATTGATTATTGATTTATGTCGTCGAGAAGGTCGCCAAAGTCCGCGAACCCAATATGCCATACCAATATGGCGTCACTTAAGGTCCGCCATACTGACCGCAAGGTGTAATTTTTCCACTGTAGACATGGACCATGGGCCCCACGCTGTTGTTTCGTGATCTTTGTTAACAATGAATTTAAAACGCCATACCTCTGGGGCATCGCCACGTGGCCGCCATAATGGGCAAACATGTCATTTTAGCAATGTCTTTACATTGCCCAAAAGGTTTTTCATTTCAATTTCTTAAATCATTTTTATATCAGTGTATAATGTTTCGCGTTTTCTGTGATACCTACTCTTACGATGTCACGATCTCTGTTCACAGTACAAAAAGCGTAATTGTTATGTTGTAGAGTAATAAATAATAATCCTACGCATTTTAATATAATAACGTCCCTGAAATTAATTTTAATAATTTATGGTAATTACATTTCCGTCGTCTTTGAGGTAAATATATTAAGGAATTAGGTTATCCTTAGACTTCTAATTTTCATTTTTTTAGATCATTAACAAATAACTTTTGTTATGTTTACATCAAAAGCCCTTCAAAATGAGTATTTTAAAGTTTAGAGATTTAATGCTAAAATCGTGTACTTCGCTATTGTGTTGGCACAAAGTTTAATTTTGCCTTCTTTAGATGAATTAGCGACTCAAAACACAAATGTTTCATTAGTATTTTGGTATGATATAAAAGCGTATTCTAGACAATTCAATATAAAAAACGCAATATATCATTATAAGAGTTATATTATTTAACTAAATACAATATTTACATAATAATGAATATATTTCTAAAGCCACATAAAAAACTTCTATCTTAGATGGAATTTATACTTAGTGAGTACTGAATACTCTTCTCATTAAATTAAAATTATCTAATAACTAATAATCAATTTATTAAAAATAGTAGGACCCATTGTTAAATTATTTTATTCAACGTTTTAAGAAGGCATAAAGGGGCTTAACTTCCGAAAACGCCCCCCTTAGTTTGTCATTAACTTTGTACAGAACTTTCTTACAGCATAAGAATCAATGTTCAGAAGTTTTTTTTGGCGGTAATGGGAAAAATCATGGAAAATCGTGGAAAAATTAATTTTTTGTATAATTTTTTTTTAGATTTGAAAATGAGAAAAAAGGGCAAAAATATTCTTATTGAATTAATTTTAAATTAATACAATTGAATAATTAATGTTGCCAAATGGTTTCTAATAATTTGTTATTACAGAAGGTTGTTTTTTTTCGTTTAACAGAAATGAAGTTTTTTTACAGAAGAAACTAACCGGAATTAACAAACAACAACTTTTAAACTATTACCTAGTTTTAATTAGGTTTGTTTGGTTAAATTGTAAATATGTTTTATCATAAATGCTCCGTCGAATAAAATGAAAAAAAGTCTGATATCTTAATTTTTTTATTTTTCATAGCCAAAAATGGGTGGCCCACTTCCAGATAGTTACCATATTTAAGAATTTATTATTTTTTTTGTAATTTTGTTTATTATTATTTAATCCAGAATGCTTTAAAGCTAAATTTACATCTTTTTTTTTGATCGACAACATTGCAAAATCTGGCCTATTACTTAACTTAAAAACAGTGTTTTTCCGAAATTTTATTTTAGTTTTCTCTGCGAAAACGTAGTTTTTTGGATTTTTATTTTTAAAATTTACTAAACAAAATGTGCTCTTTTTATCTGTAATTTTTATTTTTAATCCATGAGCGCTAAACGACCACTGACCCTTCCGTCAATTTTAAAGTCATACAATTTCCTGATAAAAGGGCCCTTTCTTACCCTGTTTAAAATTTTAGGGGTTTTCGCATTTTAAACTTAGCTTTGACAAAGCAATTGAAAAAGTTAACAACGGTTTAAAATTTTTAACAAAATTTTTTGACGGTTGCTACTAAAATCATTTAATAAAACCGACAATAACGTTTTGTTAAACATCCTAAAGCGTTGTTAACTTTTACCAATTGCTAAGTCCATTGCTAAATTTAACAACGCGATCATCACTCGGCCGTATTATGTATCATTTTTTTGGAAGGGAAGAAAAAACAAAGAAAAAAAAAAGGAAAATTTTTTTTTTATTCCACTATTGCCGCCAAAAAAACCTCTAAACAACGTTTCTTTAGCTATAAAAAAGTCCTGGGCAAAGTTACAGATCCCAGAGGGGGGGTTTTCGAAAGAATAGCCCATAAAGGCACTAAGGTTGGTAAACAAACCACATTTTATTTACTATAATAATTTGTCTTAAGTACATGCTGAAAATTCGATCAAAAATTTTTTAAAACGTCACACAGTTATGCCAAATCGCAAATTCGTGACCACAAATCTAAAAATCGAAGGGTCAATTTGGGGGTATTAGAGTTTTTTAATAGTTAGGTTGATACCTTAAGCTCTGGGAATCACCGCTACGAAGACCGAATCGCCAAAGTAGTATTTATGCGCACGGTGTGGCGCAACATAATCATTAATTCATTAATTACCGGAGCTCGGGTGCCACATTTCCAAATTTTCGCCGTAACTTTAAATGCATTTTACTTTTTAATCATTTAAGTTTTTTTAATTATTTTAATGGGAAAATCTAAATTAAAGTAAGTTGAATTTTAGACATTAAAAGATTTCTATGTGGGTTTGTTTAGTGTTTAATTATTAATAATAAAATGTATTTTTTTTACTGAAAATTAAAAAAATAATAATAATAATTTTAAACATATAAAAGTAAAATTCTACGACCCTTCACTTTAAAACTAATTTTACATTGTTCTGTAAACATTTTTAAATAAAAAAAAAACAAAAATAACTGCTCCAAGCTGCTCCAATTTTTTAAATTACACTTTGTCTGCAATAATGCATAATTTTGTTATAAAGCAAGTATTGGCATTTTTTTTTTGTTTGGTTTTTTACCCATGGAAAATTATAACTTGCGGAAATAAAAAATGTTTATGCACTGGGGGCCCCATTTTTAAATGCTATTTAGGCGGTGAATTTGAATTTAAACAAGTGATTGAAGTAATCTAGATATAATTATTATAAAGTTTGTATTTAGTATTATATAATACTAATAATTCTTATTATACATTATTGAATAAATAAAATATTTTAAATTGTTTTTTTAAAAATTTTAAAAAATTTAAATTTTATATTTTTTAAAAATTAAAATTAAAAAAATTTTTTAAAAATTTTTAAGTTAAATAAATTTTATAATCTGTTTTATTAAGTTCAGATGCCGCTCGGATCCGGCATCTGAACTTAATAAAACATTGATGGCATTGATATTTCAGGATTTTCTAAAATTATTAAAGGTAGTTAGTGCTAGTCCAATAAAAAAAGTATTATAATTATCCTGAAAGAACGAGGATATTCAAAACTTTGTTTTTATTTCGTGCTGCAGTCCTTTTCACTTTAAAGCTTTTTTGTTTAATAAATTTTTCTTATTTTATTTTTTAGTATCAAAGATGGTACCCATTGTTAAGGATATAATAAGTAATATTCCCTTTGCACTGTCGTCACATTATTATTGTGACCGTAAAAAGGACGCATAATAGCGATTTTTTGTTCTTCTGAATAGCCCATCAACAAAAAAGCAATACAAACTACTTTTAATAGTTAAAGTGATAAATTTTGACTTTTTACAATACAAATATGTCAAATTTACTAAAACAATTTTATTGTTTTCACAGCTTTCTTGATACCAATATGATTTTTGTCCAATTTATTTATATTTTAAGCTTAAATATCTCAAAAATGGTTCATCCAAATATCATCAATGTATATATATATTTGAAATCAGAAAAAAAAGATCTTTTATTGTAGCGCATAATATACAGTGTGTTCCATTTAAAAAAGTTGAAGTTGCCCATATTTCTCCATTTTTTTATTGCGATATTTTTTTACTGATATCTTGAAAAGATAATATAAAAAAAACCTACAATTTTTATGAAAAACATTTTTTTCTGTCTTCAAAAATAAAGGCCCAGAAGCCACGAAATATAATCAAAGACCCTGTACATTTATTCTTCGAAAAAAAATTGATTACTAAAAAAATTTATATTGGATTTAAAATTTTTATTTTTCAAAAAAAATGATATCAAATTTAAAATTAGGAACCTCAAAAACCTTAATTTATTTACCCAGTTTATAAACCCATTTTGACAAATTTAAAAATTTTTTTAAATTTTTGGCCCGCCATATTGGATCCGCCTTTTTTTTTTTTAAATATATTTTTAAAATTTTTTTAAACCAGGGCCCTAAAAAACCTTTTACTTACCCTTTTTCCCAAAATTTTTTTGATAAATTAAAAGGGTTTTTTAACTTTTGGTCCGCCATATTTGGATCCGCTATTTTGGTTTTTAAAAAAAATATTATAAAATTTTTGAAATTGGGAACCCCTTAAAAACATCAAGTACTTATTTTTTAAAGCATTTTTACGGGTTTTGATTTTTGGCCACGAAATCTTTATTTGGCATTACTGTGCGTCATTTCATACCTGTATTTTTAAAAAGTCACACTAGAATTAAAATGTCATCATCCTGTTACCATCGTTTAGGATGCCAAATCAAAAAATTTTTTGGGGAAACCTTTTTATTTCTCAATAATATTGTACATTATAAAGGTATGTTTTTTGGGAATATACGAGGTGTGTCATAGAGAGCTTTTTTAAAAAAAGTATTTTTTTCTCTTTGGAATTCTGTATATGCAGGATTGCGAACAGAATGCGACTAAAGAACAAGACGGGTCCAAATATTTTTTTTTAAATAAAATTGTTCTTAAATTTTTTGAATTTAGTCCAAATTAGAGACTGTATACTAAGAAGTACACTTTACCTATTTATTCTACACACTTTAATTCCCTCTTTTTCCCCTGCATTGTAATTTTGGTTCGATTTTCTGTAGATTGCTGCAACTACGTGCCTCTAAATTTGATTTGCATTTTAGATATCCTAATGCAATGTAATTTTCTAAAAGCACGTTTCCGGCCTAAACTCAAAATTTTAAATTTTTGGGAAAACAAAATGCCCTGTCATTGAAAATTTGTCTTTATTATACTAAATTTAACTGTTAAGTAAATTTTCTTCCCAAAAATTACCTTAATTTTTAAAAATACCCAATAATGATTTAAATAAATTATTATAAGGGAAAATAACCAATTTTTTTTTAAAACTCATAAAAAATTTAAAAAAATGTTTAAAGTCTTTTTAATTACTAAAGGGAAATAAAAAATCAAACAAAAAATTAACAGCTGTTAAAAAATGTTCAACATACTTTGGGGGGGTGTTTGCTTTTTTTTAAAAAATTGAAAAAAAATTTAAAAAAAGTTAGCTTAATCTTCTTGATGAGAAAAGTAATATCTATAATAGAATATTCGACAGTTTTCTTATATTGCTATGATATTTTGTAGGGTATTACGTTTGGGGGATTTAAAACCCCCCCCCCCCCCTTCAAGGGTTTTTTTTAAAAAAATACTAGTAGAACGTACACAAGTTGATTTTTTTTTAAAAAATTTTGTAATCCTTTTTTTGTTTCATCTGAATTTTTTTAAGTAAATTATGTTTCTTTATATTTAGGGGGGAAAAATTTTAAACCCCCCCTTTTTGAGTTTAAGGGGGGAATTTAACTATATTATTCCCCTTTTTTAAACTTTTTTTTTTTTCTTTTTTAAAAAATAATTTTATAAAAAAATTAAAAATAAAAAAATTTTTTTTTTTTTGTATTGGTTTTGGGGGTTGGGGGTTTTTTTTATTTTCTTTTTAAAAAATTTATAAAATAATATTATTCCAAAATTAAAAATTTAAAAAAACCCCGGGGGGTAGAGCATCTGTTAAATATGTATTTTTTTTAAACATGCATTTCCATTGAGTTTCAATAGGTTTTTTTAAAAAATTTTTTCTTTTGAAACATAAACAAAATGTATTTTCTACCCAATTTTTTTAAATTTTGGAAAATATAGTCTATTCTCCCAAAAATTAAAAAAAGGAAGAATTTTTCATACTGCTATAGTAAATTTTAGAGTTTTATTGAAAAAGTATATTAGAAAATTTTTTAAATATTTTGCTTTTTTAAAAAAAAAAATAATTCCAAAAATGGTTTAAAAGGAAAAAACCCCAAAAAATAACAACAACTAACAACAATAAACTTTTTA
>JAHBCN010022690.1:0-13140 GCA_019359885.1 Listronotus oregonensis
TAACTTTGAAAGTCGTCCAAAAATTCAAGGCACTACACAATTTTTAACGTGAATATACAACGAAGTGTCTATTGACAAAATAAGCTTGGCTTTGGCTTTTTTTGCAAAAGTTGTGTCTTGTTCACTATTATCCAAGGTCAGAGTCCTTCGAGAACGAAAACATTTTCGATCGCGTATGTCCAATCCGATAATTTTCACGGCCCGTCAATTTCAAAAACGCTCGACAAATAATTGACTGCCGTTGGAAAAAACTACCGGCACTTGTACTAGCACAACTTGACGAATTACAAACTAAACGAAATCCACACGACAAATGATTAACTAATAACCTCTAACAAACGTTTATCCAAATCCAGATGAGTCTGGGCCCAAACCTGTTGAATAGTCACTAAATTATTGGGATAAACGGGGAACTAAAACAAACAAACCTGTCGTGTTAAACAAACTTTAATAGACTACTTAAATCATAGACAGCATGGTTGACAAACTATAAAATATAGTTATAGGTGTCGCTACCTACTTGACACCAGCAGAGTATTAACAGTGAATAGAAAGGAACAATATGTTTGCACTATTTCCAACAAGTTATAAGAAATTATATTAAGTATCTCGTACTACATTTAATATAATAAATAGTTGGAAAATATTTAAATTATTGGTTTAATTTTTTTTTTTTACATTTAAAAGAAAGGCTCAGATACATAGCTAATTTCTGTTTGGCTGCGTATTTTACATTTGTTACTTGTCCACTTAAAATAAATGGTGAGGTTAGCAACAGAAGTTACGTAATCAGTGTTATATGTTTTTGGGCTGGGTTCAAAGGTGCTATTTGGTAAATATCTATCTAATTATTTATATATTGCAGTTTTGTTTTAAGCAAGAAAATAAAAACAATAAGTATTTAAAAACAAAGATAGATATTTATCTATCTTTGTTTTTAAAATTATTTGACCAAAAGTACTGCAAATTTTGGTTTTTATGTCAATTTGGGTATATCTCTTTAAATCGTATTCTAACAAAGTTAACTTATATATAATATATCCTTTAACCTTTGCTTCCACCAAACACCAGTTTCTTGCAAAGTTAAAAAGTATTAAAAAAAAAATTATTCCATAGAATTGGAATTGGGTTTTTTAGTTATTTGGAAACATGAATATAAAAATTTTAATAAAAAAAAATAGTTTTTCCATATTTATAACAATCAAATGATGCCCATTTTTTATATAAATGTTTAAACCAAAGAGACACATGCACCTATGATATACATTTTTTTAAATTTTTTTTACCCGAAATTTAATAAATTTATAAAATTATAATTATATTACAGTTAACAAATGCTATAAGTTAATTTTACATTAATATATTCAGGTAAAGGCAAATAAACCGTAAAAACATGTTTTGTTTATTTTTATTTATACCTTATAAGGTTATAAAAGTTTGCCTTATTTTTATTAATTTTTGGAAAAAATATTTGTTTGTTTAATAAGAATAACTTTTGAACAATAACACTTATTTCAGGTATGATTATATACCAATAATTAAATCCACTCCTGAAAAAATGTACTTCCAAAACCAAAGTTTATTTTAGCGCAACCTTAAAATTTAGCTCAAAAAGAAGTAATGCTAAGGGGTTCATCCTACCCTAAATAAATTTAATAGTAGGACATTTATTATCATAAATAAGGATCGTAGGGTCAGAAATATTACTGAGTTATTGAAACGAATATTTTATATAAAGGTCTAGCAAACTACAGAAAAAGAACAAAGAAGATTTTACAGACTAGATAGCTTCCGGCAAAACTGCCTAAAAAGGCACTATGCGTTGTTTCTTTAAACAAAGGTATGTTTATAAAATAGACTGGATATAGATAGTCCGTAAGGAGATTAAAAGTTACTTAAATCTTTAAATTAATTTTGATTGCGTGCTATAAATTTGGCAAATCTAGACGCAATATAACTGCACATTTTTACTCAGAACGCCCTTAAACAGGGGCGGTTATATCATATAATAAGGGTATTTCGAAGTTTGCGATCCAATTAAACCTATATATGGTTATAATTATATAGGTCATATATGTTTAAGAATTTAAAACGCGGGAGGATCTTAATCCATTTAGAACCTAGATTAAAGAGAAAGATCATCCCAGAAACCCTTTGTAAAATAGTTCCAAAAATATCACCTAGATAAAAAAAAAAGACTAAATTAAAATTTGTAGTTTATAATTACAAAAAAACATAAAGTAAACAAAAAGTGTTGCTAGACAAAATGACCAAAACATAGCTCGAATATAAGGAATCTGGGTTTCTAGTAACTTTTAATATGCACCGAAGTAACTTATTTTTAAACATTTTTGTTGACTATAAAAATTATCCCCGAGCCTTACCTGAGACAGCCTTGCCGCTTGGCATTGCGAACAAGCATGCGGGAAAGAAAGATGTATAAAAGTGTAACTTTTTTCTCTCACTCCAATGTGCAGCAGAAGCGACATTTTTTATGGGGCATTTTTTTGTTAATCTCCGTACGGACTTTCTATATCCGGTCTATTTTATAGACATACCGTTGTTTAAAGAAACAACGCATAGTGCCTTTTTAGGCAGTTTTGTCGGGAGCTATCTAGTCTGTAAAATCTTCTTTGTTCTTTTTCTGTAGTTTGCTTTACATAAAATGTGCGTTTCAATAACTCAGTAATATTTTTGACCCTTCGATCCTCATTTATGATAATAAATGTCCTACTATTAAATTTATTTAGGATAGGATAAACCTCTAAGCATTACCTCTTTTTAAGCTAAATTTTAAGGTTGCGCTAAGTTCAACTTTAGTTTTGTGAAGAACATTTTTTCAGGAGTAGATTTAATTATTGGTATATAATCATACCTAAAATAAGTGTTATTGTTCTTGAAGTTATTCTTATTAAACAAACAAATTTTTTTTTCAAAAAAATAAATATAATATAAAAGGCAAACTTTTATAACCTTATAAGGTATAAATAAGAAATAAACAATATCATGTTTTTACGGTTTATTTGCCTTTTACCTGAATATATTAATGGATCAAATAAACTTTAAGCAGTTGTTAACTAAGTAATATGATTGCATAATTTTATAAATTTATTAAATTTCGTGGTAAAAAAAAAAAACATGTATATCATAGGTGCATGTGTCGTAACTTTGGTTTAAACATTAATATAAAAAATGGTGCATCATAAAACCAATTGTTATAAATATGGTACAAACATATTTGTTTATTAAAATTTTTATATTACATGTTTAACCAAATAACTAAAAAATCCAATCCAATTCCAATTCTATGGAATAATTTTTTTGTTTACATACTTTTTAACTTTGCAAGAAACTGTTGTTTGCTGGATGCAAAAGTTAAATTGTAAATATAAGTTAACTTTGTGTAGAATACGATTTAAAGAAATATACCCAAATTAACATAAAAACCAAAATTTGCAGTACTTTTGGTCAAATGAATATTTAAAAACAAAGATAGATAGATATCTATCCTTGTTTTTAAATACTCATTGTTTTTTTTTATTTTCTTGCTCAAAAGAAAACTGCAATATATAAAAAAATTAAACAAGTTTTCAATAAAAGTAAAATATAAGTTTTTTACCTCGGCCAGCTCCCTATCGTTAACTGTAGATATTTACCAAATAGCACCTTTGAACTATGTACACCAGCCCCAAAACATATAACACTGATTACGTAACTTCTGTTGCTAACCTCACCGATATTTATTTTAAGTGGACAAGTAACACACATGTAAAATACGCAGCCAAACAAAAATTAGCTATGTATCTGAGCTTTACATTTTTTCTAAATGTAAAAAAAAAATAAAAATAAAATCAAATAATTTAAATAATTTCAAACTATTTATTATATTAAATATAGTAAGAGATACTTAACATAATTTCTCATAACTGACGTGCTTAAGCATTTAACCGGTATATGTGATAAAATATGAATATATTAAAATTATTTTATTTTGCTAATGGAACCCAATAGTTCCTTAAGATATCGAAGAATTATGTATAGTTTAAGTCCATTGTATGGCATAATTGTTACCTTGGCCCAATATTTTTTGCAATTTTTTAGTGGTCCATTTATATTAACGGTATCTTTTATAAAAGTATATTATTAACAATTTATCATCTCTAATTATACAGAAGATCAACACCAGCTTTGAGCAAAGTTGGTAGTAAAATGAGTTTTTTTTTAATATAATTTAGGCTTGTGAAGTGTTTTAAATCTACAATAGTTCTAAAAGATATTAATAAGAAATCCTGCTTTTTGCAAAATTTTTTTGGGTATCACTTAATTTAACCTATTCTTTTTGTATGAAGTGACTGGGATTTAATTTAATTAACAATTTGATATAAAACTATTAAATATAAGTAAGGCTTACAATTCTTAATTGGAAAGACTATTTAAAACTTCTGTAAACTTTTAAACTACATTTTTAGTGCCAAGTAATCTAATTAACTGGAGAAAGAATGATTCATGCTCAAAAACTGTTTTTTAATTAGGTTTGCTTTGGAATATTCACTTATTATCTTTGTGTCTAAAACTTTAATTACTTTAAATAAAAAGATAAGAGATAAATATAATTTTAGAATTATTTATGTAATGTTTAATATGTTTTAGGGTTGTATAAAACTTTTAAAACAATTTAAATAAATATATACGACATTTTATTTTAAATTTGGTCTGTTTGTTATTCAAAAATAGTTTACAATATTTTACACATTTTGTATACATCT
Organism: Listronotus oregonensis; assembly: GCA_019359885.1. NCBI lineage: Eukaryota > Metazoa > Arthropoda > Insecta > Coleoptera > Curculionidae > Listronotus > Listronotus oregonensis. The sequence continues at coordinate 4,767 of JAHBCN010022690.1, forward strand.
GGCCCTTAAATTTACCTTTAATTTTAATTTATAAACAGTTCATTAACAGCTTTTTTTATATCTTGGGACAGTCCACGAAGGCTGATGCCTAAGTACTAACGTAACGTGGGTGTCTTACAGCTACAGATTTAAGGAAGAGTATTTGAATTTTCATATGTTTAAGAAATAAAAAAACGGTTAAAATTTAAAATAAATTTTCTTAAAATGTCTTAAAAGGTATTTTTTAATCGTCTTGCTATTTTTTAAAATTTTGCTTGTGTTATGTTGTACCTATGTTAATTGATCAATCACATTTTGACAGTAATGTTCTTATAAAATTCTGCCTTTATATTGGGGAAATTTAAGACAGCCTTTGACATATTCTATAAAGCCCAAGTAGTGTAGGTTTCGAGATTTTAAAATGTTTAACCCATTTTTCATAGTTTTATTGACGATGTTCCTGTACTAAAACATGCAAATAACATATACTGAAACCTTTTGCGTGCTGAACAAGGAAGTTTAAAGGTTTATGGAAGAAAGATACTTTCACTGTTTTCTTTTTAATTTTTTGCACAACCTTTATAACCTTATATGGTATAAATAAGAAATAAACAATATCGTTTCTTTACGGTTTATTTGCCTTTGACCTGAATATATTAGTAGATCAAATAAACCTAAAGCAGTTGTAAACTAAGTAATACAATTGCATAACTTTATAAACTTATTAAATTTCGTGGTAAAAAAATAAAAACTTGTATATCATGTGCATGTGTCGTCACTTTGGTTTAAACATAAGTATAAAAAAGAGGCATCATAAAAACGATTGCTATAAATATGGTACGAACATATTTGTTTATTAAATTTTTTATATTACATGTTTAACCAAATAACTAAAAACGCCAATCCAATTCCAATCCTATGGAATAATTTTTTTGTTTGCATACTTTTTAACTTTGCAAGAAACTGTTGCTGGAGGCAAATGAATGTAATATTTATGTATCTTTGTTTTTGAATATTTATTGTTTTTTTTTTTATTTTCTTGCTCAAAACAAAATTGTAATATTAAAAAAAAATTAAACAAGCCAAATTAGTGAAGGGGTCGAGATTTTAAATGTTTAACACATTTTTCATAGTTTTATTGGCGATGTTCCAGTACTAAAACATGCAAATAAAGTATACTGAAACCTTTTGCGTGCGGCTCAAGAAAGTTTAAAGGTTTATGGAGGGAAGATATTTTCATTGTTTTCTTTTTAATTTTTTGCACAACATTGTTGATTATTAAACCTAACTATTATAGAATATTCAAAAATTATTGTGTAATACTGAATTTTGTCATCTGATTTATTATGAAAATACTTGATGGCGCTACTTCACTGTCTTCTATTTAAATGGTCGATATTTTTGTGAGTTTTGTATTTTTACCAAAAATCATAATAAAATAATTAACAACACGATTTTTTAAAATAAATTTCAAACATTGTATGATTGTTTCGTGTACTTATCACCACTTTTGTGATAAAAGATGAGCAAGATGGTGTAAATGAGATTAATTTAATTAACATATTTAAGGATCAATATCTAAAAAATAATTTGTATTTTGTCTAAATCTAACCTAATTTTTATGCTTTAAATACTTTAAAAGTATTTAATTAACGTAAATAAAATTTACAGTAAAGTGTAACAATACATCATAATTTATATTTTAATTACAATAAACTAACCCCCATGTCCAAAAATTAAAACTAATTAAATTTTTTTTTCCACCATTTGGTGTTTTATAAATAAAAGTTTTAACGTATCTAGTTATCTATTGTAATTTAGAAATGTCAAATCATTTACATTTATAAGAATAATTATGAATAAGAACTAGATAAAAGTAATAAAAAACTTGAAACGTAATAATTCAACAGGCTATAAGAAATGTTTGAAATGTCGATCGTCCATTTTCAGACACTCACTTATTCTCTGTGCAAAACCACTGCTAACTCTGACCAACATTTCCGGGGTTACAGTTTCAAAAGCATCTCTTATGCGTATTTTTATATCGTGTGATGTTGTTGAAGGCGTATTGTAGATAATTCCTTTTGTGTATCCCCATAAAAGGAAATTCGGTGGAGTTAAGTCCGGGAATCTGGAAGGCCAATTTTAAAATCTATTTCTTCCAATCCATCTCTTTTAAAAGTTAACATTTAAAAATTGCCGAATCTCACGATGATGATGAGGGGAGCTCTATTAATTAAAGCCACATGTTGTTCTGACGTTTATCGGGACTTTTTCTAATCATACTGAAAGTTGTGTAAAGAAAATAGAAAAACATCATACCTTTTAAAGGTCCTCCAAAAATAGGATCCAAATAAATATGGTCCTAGTGTTCCACCCCACAATTAACGAACCACCTATTCAGATTTCTCATGACTTTGTATTCATGCGGATTTAAATCAAAATAATAATGAAAGTGTATCTATTACAAGACCATAGTTATAAAAAGTACATTCATCACTTAATAACACGTTATAAAAAAGTCTTCATTTTCTGCCATCAAACACCAACGAGCGAAATTCTGTTCGGTTGTCAAAATCATTGATATAAAGTTCTTGGAGAGCTAGATTTTACAAGGATAAAATCTATGTTTTCTAAGAATTCTTGAAATACTTACTTAATACTTAACACATTGATGGACATTAACTGCTATAGCAGTAAATTAAACATGATTTCATGGGACACCTTCTGCAAATACAGTAATTTATTATCCACTTTAAAATGCACTACTGCTATGGCAGACAGTTCTCCCATAAATATTTAGGTGTAGTATAGTTTACTGTCCCACGACAAAGCTATGAAATGTTGGGCCTGTCCAGCAATAGCTTGCAAGCACCTCATTGGTTTGAACAAGTTTTCATGGCCATACGCACGCTCGATCGCGGCAGCACTGCCATAGCAGTAACCGACGCATTGCTTTACATGAGATTAGTATTGATCTGTCCTCCGGCAAAGCTAGTGCTGCTTGTTTTTGTTGCGTTTAGTTTTTTTTTGCTATTTTTGAAAGTTGTGTGCCTCTTTTGATATAAATATGGACCCACGGGAAGAAGCAAGGTTACTAAAATTGTATGACGAGCTTTCTGATGAGAGTAACAAATATTCGGAATCGGAACAATCTGATCCTTTTGAGGATCGTGAAGGGGAGTTTGATACTCAAGACCCCACATATCAGCCCAGTACTTCTGAAAGTAGCAGCGAAGACGGCGAGAATAATGAAAACAATACATTAGTTGTTGAATTAAATGAAGCTGACCAAGGTAGGCTATTTTAATTTACGCAAAAATAATGTATATATTTCTAGGTTACTTCGAAGTAGGTAAATAAAATTATTTATTTTAGAATGTAATAATGAAACAGAATGGGTTGAAGACGTCACAGAAATACCAGATTTTAAGTTTGACAAGGACTCAGCAGGTATTGCACTAGATTTTAATCCTGAAAGCTCCGCTTTAAATGTATTTGAAAGTATTTGGACAGATGAAATCAAACAACTACTTATAGAAAACACCAATAATTATGCACAAAAGTTGAGCAATAGTGCGAGACCACACAGGAAGCATGCAAGGTGTTCCACTTTTATTCCTATTGAAAAAAAAGATTTAGACGTTTTTATAGGTCTTAGCCTCTTAAGGGCACAAATAGGATTTCCAGAACTTCGTAAAGTTTTTACTCTTGACCCGCTCTACTACCATCCAATATTTTCTCATTTTATGTCAGGAAGGCGCTATGAGCAGATTCTAAGAAATCTATGCTGTTATAATATTGTTACAGAAGACAAACTTCATAAAATTTCTCCACTTTTAAACCTTCTTCTCAAGAACAGCCAAAATGCATATTATCCTGAAGAAAATATTTGTCTAGATGAATCACTTTTGTTATTCCGGGGTCGGCTTAGCTTTAGACAATATATTAAAAACAAAAAAGCAAAGTATGGCATTAAGTTATTTGAGCTTTGTTCTCCAGAAGGATATGTCTTTAATATTGAGATATACAAGGGCAAACAAGACTGTCTTGAAGCAGAGTCAAAAATTGACTCCCTTGTGCTAAGAATGATGAGTCCATATTTAAACAAAGGTCACCACCTGGTAATGGATAATTTTTACAATAGTACCAATCTATCCGAAAACCTTTTACAAAAACACAAAACGCATACCACTGGAACACTTCGTGCAAATCGGAGGGGTAATCCAAAACTAGTTACTATGCAGAAATTGAAAAAAGGCGATTACATTTGGAGAAGACGTCGTTCGGTGTATGTATCGAAATGGAGAGATAGTAGAGATGTTTTGCTAATAACTACTAAATTTCACCCAAAATTGACCGATGTTGCTAACCGATATGGGCAGGTAAATATATTTTAGTTTTTGCGTTTCTAGATTAAAAATTTCCCTTGTTTTTTAGATAAAAAGAAAACCCATAGAAGTCGCAGAGTATAATAAGTTTATGTCAGGGGTTGACCGCAGTGATCAACTTATCTCATATTATTCCTGTCCAAGAAAGACTGTACGATGGTACAAAAAACTAATTTTTCATTTTTTGGATGTTGCGCTTCACAATGCTTTTATAATATACAAGAAAAAAGTTAAAAACAACATACGGTTTATTCAGTTTAGGGAAATAATTATTCGTGATCTACTTGGACTCTCAGAAAATATAAAAAATGGCAAGCTTCTTGTACGGCCAAATAATAGCATCCCAACCCAGATTCATGACAACAGACGCACAAGAACTGCTGAACACTTTGAACACTTTCCAGAATATATTCCTTTACCTTCCGAAAGTTACAAAAGGTCAAAATACTATCTTAACTGTAAGCAATGTATAAAGTTAGGAAAGAGGGTACAGACTTCCTACAGATGTAAAGGATGTGAAGAAAAGCCACCATTATGTCCGAGTTGTTTTGAAGTTTTTCATGTAAATCGGTAATGTTTAAGTTTCTATGATGAATAAAAACAATATTTTTCTAAATAAATGTTTAAAACTGCTTAATTTTTTAGTTAAAATTTACTGCTATAGCAGTGTTAAGTCCCATAAAATCTATACTGCCATGCAGTATTGTTGTCCCACTATACAAGAAAAAACATCTCGTCTACACCGAAAGCAGTAGATATCTTAAAACCTTATTCCCCTTTTAATCGTTCGCTTACTACCCATAAAAAAAATCAGCAAAATCGGTTCAGTGTTCATAGATATAAGCGTATTTTCTGAGAACCACCCCCAAAAAATTTCGCTGTCCATCAACGTGTTAATTATTGGGATTTTCGATAACTGAACCAACTTCCGTAAAAACTTTTTTTTTATCTTCTGTGACAGGTCTTCTTGTAATGGTTTTTTTATAACCGACACTTTCCTTAAATTGGTTTAATAATCTCTTAGAAATGGCTGGCTTAGGAAAATTTTTATCAGAAATAAACAATTTTGAAACGTTTTCCAAGAAAAAAAATATACTCTCTTTTTAAACCTTCATTTTCCAAAACAGCCAATAATGTTCAATAAAGCTTCTTAAATTAATAAAATAATACCAATACAGCAAAAACAGATTTTGCAGACCAAACTGACAAACTAAATAAATTATCTGACATTTTTAAATACCACAAGCAACTAGATACATTAGAACTTTTATTTAAAAAACACCAAACGATGCAAAAAATATTATTTGGCGTATTCTGAAAAAAACGCGAAGTAGTCCGGTCAAATTAGACAAAAAACAAGTGGAAGGTACATAAATTTACTAAAGCAAAGGTTTATTTAAAATATAATTAAAAATATCATTTTAAAATTCCTCATCGTTCCGGTACGTGAAAAAAAATTCGAGGTCAAAGGTAAAAAAATTGTTTTTTCGCGATTTTCTTTAAAATAGTAAGTTTAATCGTAAAATTACAAAAAACAGTAATTGTAGATCGTAAAATTATCCATAAAAAAGGTGTTAATATATATATTTTTAAAGCCACCGTTCTTGAGATATAACGATTAAAAAGTTGTTAGCGTCATTTTTGCACCGTTTCCACGCCATCTCTAAGGAAGTGTAAGCGCTGTTTTTTTTCGTGGACCTATTCTACAGGCTTTTTTATTCTGTTTAGTTGAAAATTATTGCAAATAACCGATATTTGCAAAGGTTGGAATTGATTAAAGCGATGGAAATAAAAAAAATAGTAGAAAAATTTATTCGTCCAAATCAAATTTTTTAATTACTTCTTCTTGTTTTCTTTTTGATCTTCATCTTCTTCTTCTTGATCTCCTTCTTTTCCTTTATCCTGGATGTAAGTGAATTGCGTCAATAGAGATTATTGCATGTCTGTTCGTCAGTATCAAACGAATCCCCCGCTGTAGAACAACATTATAACACGACCGGCCTTGACAATTCATCATGCCAGAGAACAAAACAGTCTAACTTTTTTCAACCAATTTAGTACTGCATCCCGTTTAACAGTTGCAAAAAATTGTGTTTAGCAGTTTTTCCGGCGCAGGTGGGAGTAAAGTCGAATTTGTTTTAATGTATTATCAATCAACTTCCAACCCCAATCTTTTGGGCTGCGATAACCAAGCCTTACTTTAACTTGGTAATATATCCGAAAAAGATGTTGAAGAGGGCAACCAGGTTGGGGAAAAGACGAGCTAAATGCCTTGTTTTCATTTCGAGTGTTTTAGCAAGACATGCATATCGATACTTATCTTAGCAGGTAGTTTTTTTAGGAGCCCTACGATTTGATATAACCGATTTCCGTTGATGATTACTTCTTGTTGAATTACTTATCTTAAAAACTTTAGCACATTGAACTAAATCTTGTTTTTCAAACATTTTAAACACTGTTGTTTTTTCCCCCGTAAAAAGCAGATGTCGTATTACAGCCAGAATGTAAAAATAGTACATTAACGGACTTTTTTTTACCTGATATTCTCATAGTTATACTTATTATATTTTATATTTTAAATTTTAATTACAATCACCAATAGAAACATATTTTTACTTTATTACAGCTACACATAACACGTGACTCTTATGCATACAATGACCACAATTTTTTGAATCGTTATATCTCAGAAACGGTGGCTTTTAGGAAAAAAATTAATACCTTTTTTATAGATCATTTTATAATATACAACTTTTAAAAAAAAGGTAATTTTGATCTTACCGTTTTGAAGAATCGCGAAAAACCCATTTTTTTACCTTTGACTTTGAGTCAATTTTTTTCCACGTACCGAAACGATGGAGAATTATGAAATGCTATTTTTAATTTTTTTAAACACTTTTATTCACTTTCAGCTTGATGTAAATTTATGTACCTTTGAATGTCTAGATTGACCGGAGTAAACGCTTAGAACACCCTAATACCATTGATAGTTAATTAAAAGTACAGTTTCCGGTAAAAAACAGGCGTTCTATTTAAATTAATTAAGTTAAAGTTACTTTAAGTTCTTTTTTTAAAGTTTTAATTTTTGAACACCATCCTGTATAAGAGGGGGAAATTTATTGTAATTGAAACAAAATATGATTTTATTGTTACACTTCAACGAAAATTTCGCCGTAAATTAAATACTGTTAGGTATTTAAGGTATGAATATTAGGTTAGGTTTTGACAAAATCAAATTATTTAAAAATTTTAAAGTTAAGGCATTATAAACCTTATTAAACGAGACATTATTTTGATCAGAAAATCCAAAAAAGCAATAATATTCAGAAGTTTCAAAAAAACGCAACTTTAATCTTTTAGGCTTTTGGAACACCCTGTTAAAAATAAAAAAAAAAATTTTAAAAGGTAACCATAATAGATCCCTATTGTATATTCCAAAAGTTAAACTTTTTAAAGTTACATATTTTGGCCACAATATACCATGCCGTATGCGGACTAACCCTGTATAATAGTTAAAAAAGAAGGTTCAGATAAATGAACATATGCAATTGGAGTGTTATGTAGATAAATAAAAAACACAGTTTATATTTATACTTAGACAATAAAACTGTACGACTTTAAAGTACTGAATATTCACTTTGTAGAATTTAGCTCAAAATATAAAATGGAAAAGTTTAACATTTAACTTTTTATTTTCACGCATATGAGCAACATCGTAAATTTTTCTTAAAATATAGGTTACGGCTTCGATAATATCTTCGTGTTAAAATTTAATACCCTGAAGAAACCTCACGATATCAAATAAAAATCTAGAATTAATATAGGACAAGTTAGATGTATTTTACAGATAATTAACTCAGTATTAAGACTTTCAAAAAGATGTTAAAACTGGGTAAGATTGGGCATTTTGAAAAATTAATTAATCAAACAACAACAGAGGAATATTATAATCTTATATATAAATATTTTCATTTGTAAATGGTTTATTTAAGTCATATAGCAAT
>JAHBCN010022691.1:0-13191 GCA_019359885.1 Listronotus oregonensis
TTAAATACCGCAAAATAAAAAAAAGAAATAGTAAGGGAAACCCCACGTTCGCATTTGAGATTTAACCCCCTCAAGATCCTTTTTAAAAAAACATGGTTTGCCCAACGACACAGTATCCAAAGGAATGGTTAATTCAGAAAAAACTGTCAGACGAAAGCATTTTTAAATAAAAAAAACCCCCTACCCCTGATTCAGAAGACGGTTTAATCCCCTTTGTTGTCTAAAAATAAAGTTCAGGGATTTCAAAAGAAGTACAAGTGCAGAACTTTTTTAAAAACGGTTTAAAATTATTTAAAAAAAATTTTAAACAACTGTGTTTTTTCATGGATAACCAAGCTACCAAAAATTCCCCCATTTAAAAAGTTAAAACTAAACCCAAAAATTTTTGGCATTTTTTTTTTAAATTGTTCAAAAAAAATTTTTAAGTTAAATTTATATTTAAAAACTATTGTAGTAAATTGGTTTAAAATGGGGCATACTGTCTTACGGCTTCCTCCGTATCACTGTATGTTTAACCCCATAACTTTTGGAAACCAAGAAAATCAAAGATCGACAGAAAATGTTACACTTCTTTGCCCCAGTGTTATAAATTTAAAAAAAAATGAATTCTCCTTTAAGAGCTGGAAAAAATCATACAGCACATTAAAAATTGAGAACTCACATTTTTCCAAAAAACATAAATCATATTGTAATTAATCTCAATATTTTCCTGATAAAAAACAGTTGGTTTGATATTTAGTTAAAAAAATGTTTTGAAGAAATGCAGTTATAAATTTATTAAAACTTTCATATATTTTTTCTTAATGTTTTAAGATTAAACCTACCTAAATAAACAATAAATTAAAAATTTTTATACTCTTAAAGTCCGCCCCCAAGTTCTGTCCTTTAATACCTACCGATCCCGTTTTTTCGTCGGATATAAAAAAACAAAACTAACGGGGGATCTTTGAGACGACTTCGCGATACGTAGCAGGTGGGTTTCACTAAATCAAAACCTTTCCCCAAAAAAAACTCATTTGGGGGTATTTTGGGTTTTGGCGGAATTACGATTTTAATTTGGTTCCTCGTATTCAAGATAAAAAAAACAATACATATTGATGACAACAATATTATGAAAATGTGAAAAAGGGGTTTCTGAAAATTCAATACGATAATGAAAAAAACCTCCCCCCTTTTTGGTTTTTTCACCTCTTGGCACCTGACATTGAATAGTTATACAGTCACCAAAAAAAATCAAAAGTTTAATTTTTTTTTTTTTATGTTTGGAATTTATTTTCCCTTTGGGCCAAAAACCCCAATTAAAAACCCAAAATTTTTAAAATTTCTGTTCTGTGGGGAATGCCCCTTTTTGTTGAGAGTCGTGGTAAGTTAGTCAGACAGTAATAAAATCGCGTTTTTTTAAAATCGAAAATCTGAGAAACCACTTGACATACCTTTCCAATTTCTCCCAGTTAATTAGAATAATGTAAATCAATATACCAAATATCCTTTTAGAAAAGATAACAATTATGATAGGGGGAAAAAAAGAAACCTTTCGTTTTTAAAAACCCCGTACCTGGACCCCAAAAGGGGCCTAGATAATAACTTGGGGAAAAAATAAACCACATTGTTTACCTTAAAAATTAAATGTCGAAAAAAATATAACCAAAATAAAACAACACATATTATGATTATAAAAAAAAATTCTCTTTATAAAAATTCCGATGCGGCCGAAAAAAATCGACGTTCCCCGCATACAAATCTTCCATTCCCATCGCAAATAGCCGGGCCAAGGCCCTCCCACTCCGTCTTTGACCCGTTTTGATATTGTTAAGTACCTGCTGGTATTGAAGGAATTGTTTGTTAACATATAAAAACCCTAACCCATTGCTCGGTTTGCACACACCGTTCCACTTTTTGGGTAAAAAACAATTTTTTTCGTGGGGAAATTTTTTTTGATTTCAAAAGCTTTAGGGCCATAGATGTTAGAATTTTCAAATAGTTTTTGCTTTTTATTTTCAGTGATTTTTTTGTTTTTCTAAAATTTATTTCATATTTAAAACCAGATGTAGTTATGAAATTGCTTTTTTTTCCGGGTTCCAAATATGGGGAAAACCCCGACAAAATTTTTTATAAACAGCGTTGGTGAAAAAAAATTTTTTGTGAAAGGGGGAAGTAAAATAGGTAGAAATTATTTTCAATTTTTAAAAAATAACGCGAGTTGTTTGCCCCAACGGGAAATTAAAAAGTATTTTTTTTTCCCCTTTAAAAAAAAGGGGATTAGGTACAATTTTATTAACATCAAAAAAAATTCAACCCCAAATTTTGCATCTTTTGGGTTTTAAAACTTTTTTCGAATTGTTTAAAAATGGGGGGGGGAGAAGATGATTATTTTTTAACTTTTAAATATCTAATTTTTAGCATATTTTAAAAATTTAAAAGGGGTTTTTTTGTTTTAAAGAAAATTTAAAAATTTGCTTAAATATCGTCCTTTTCGGTGTCTCTAGTTTTTTTCAAAAACAAAAAAGGGTTTTTTAAAGGGAAAAAGGTTTTTTAGATTTTGGGAAAATTAAATACGACGATACGATTTTTTTTTTTGTAGGTTTAAAAGAAAAAAAAACCTCCCTCCCCAAAACCCCTTTTTTATATCTGCATTGTTTTCAAGATTTCTGGAACATGTTTTCAAATGATAAATATTATTAACAATTAATCGGAAATCTTTGCGATAAGTAAAATAATACAAACAAAATCGTTTTGGCCCCCCCTATATAATCTATTTGCTGTTGTTTTTTTTTCTAGGCAAAAAAAAAAGAGGTATTTGTAAATAAACAAGATCAAAAATATTGACAGATAAAATATTTTATTTTTTTAAAAATTTGGTCAGTTTTTTTTAAATATTTAGCAAAGTAAATTTCATAAATTTCTTTCAAAATAATGCCAGGACGTGAAATTAATGGTTTTGATAGGGCAAATTGTTGCTCTGCATGATGCTGGACATCCAATCATCATATTATACACAGGATGACTAAACATTCCAAGATGTCAATTGTGCGAATAGTTCAAAGGTACCAAGAATTTGAGGACAGTTGAAAGAAGACCACGGTGGTGACCTCGAATAACACATGAACGGGAGGATCGATATTTGGTTCAATATGCCCGAGACATCGAACTGCTTCAGCTCCAGCCTTAGAGCTCACTTTCAAGGTACGTTTTGCCGTATTATATCGTCCTCCACAGTTAGAAGAAGACTGCATCATGGCCAATCTTCGTGCAAGAAGGCCTTTAGGGTACCTACACTACTTCCGACACCGAGCTGCCCGCTTACATTGGGCGCGAGAACATAGGAATGGCTTTGCGGCAGTGGCGATGGGTTTATTTACAGATGAAACCAGAATTGGACTGCAGAGTGATGACAACAGGCAAAGAGTCTGGCGAGGGCCAGGTCGTCGGGGGAGACTAAATTTTCCTCGAGAGATTGCTCCCTAGGGAAGGAGGGACAGTAATTTTTTGGGGAGGAATCATGTTCAATCGCCGAACGCCATTAATTGCTATACCCTCAGAATATTCAAAGTTATATTGAAGTGTCATCAGGCCCATTATTTATCCATTCCCAACTTTTTGCGCAGGAATTTCATCTTCATGGACGACAACGCCCGGCCACATCGCGCAAGAACGGTTGAACAAGGACATATCAGCCGACTAGACTGGCCAGCTAACTCGCCGGATATGAATCCGATTGAAAACATTTGGGATTTTGTCTCTAGAGCGGTTAACAACCGCATTAACTCACCCCAAAATGCGGAAGAGTTAGTTGCAGCGGCAGAAGAGGAATGGAACAATATTCCTCAAGAAACGATCAACCGGTTGATTGTTCCAATGGATACTCGTGTCAATATGCTACTGAGAAACAGAGGAGGTCATACTGACTATTGATTGATGTTCATCTTGAACAAAAAAATGTTTTGTCATTTTTTTTTGTAATGAATTTACTTAAGAAATGCAATATTTATTTCTTATGTTGTTTAAATAATTTAATTTTTAACAATATTGTTATTGGAAAAAATAACTTCACAAATAAACATACTTTAAAAAATATTTACTATTTTATTTAAAAAGGAAATAAATTACAGAATACCGGTGTTGTCCAAGACTTTTAGTGTTGTGTGTAATTGTTGTAGAATAAAAGAAAAATACTGGAAACTATATTGAAATTTGCCTTGTATCTACAAGAGAACAGAACGAGCAATCGAAAACATGAAAATGCTTCGGTAAGGCATTTATTACCTCTAATTTAAATAATGGTCAAGTGGGCTAGAAATAAAACACCAGCACAAAAGATTGGAAAACGACATGACTTATTTAAGTTGACGGTTGTCAGTCCCAATTCAAATTTAGATAGGTGTTCCTTATCAAAATCTAATCTGCATAAATAATGAGAATGCTAAATCAATTTATTTGGAATACAACCAGAACTCAACGGTCACCTGGAGAATATACGCTCTGCGGTATCCTGAATAGAGATATTGCACAGCCTATTTGACTAATATTTAAATTAGAGTTAATAAATGCCCCAAAGTCGCACGGTATAATTTTTTTTAAATTAAAAACAACTTTTTTAATATATATGGCAAAAAGGAATATTATGAATCCGTAAAATATTTCAAAGACTTCTTGCTTAATTTATAGGGCAATTATTCTGCTAAAATATTAGTTTATTAAAAAAGTTTTATCGTTATAGGAAAAACACAGTTTAATGATTTTACAACAAGATACACAATAAAAGAGGTGAAAGGATGTGGTGCGATATTTTCTAAATTTCTGATATTTATACTAAAAGAAGTTGGAATATGCCTATTCAAACCTATAGAGATTACCGATAGTTACTTTCCGGAAACTGGTAACTATCTATAATCCCTAAAAAAAAGAAGTTAGAACAGGCAAAAATAACCTTCTTTACATATAAATATCAGAAATTTAGATAATGTCATATAACATCTTTATCCACTAATTTCTTCAATTTATGGATTCCATCCAGTAACGGCTCGTGGTTTTTCTAACAGGGTGGTCCCAATCTACAAAAGCAAAAAATAACATACATCATATACATCATTTGGACATATGTGGTCCCATTTCTTTTATTATTTTAGGCAAAAACAAATGACAATTAGGATTGTAATTTAAACAAATACACACTTTATTTTTTAAAATAAAAGTCCATTGTTCTATTTTTCTCAGCAGTAAACATTTCAATTACTTTTTCATATAAGTTTAAAATGTCTCTTATCATAACTCTTTCAATAGAGCATTTAATATTTCTTTGTGCATATTATTTCCCAAAATTTGAATAATTTTAAAGGAAAAAAACACCTTTTAGTTTTTTATGTAGTCATCGTAATGGTAACCGGTATTGTTATAAATTAAAACTTAAACAATTTTTTTAAAAACATCAATTTTCATGCCGTCACTGCTTGTAGACACAAATCCGTGGTTAGTAAAAAATTGTGACCTGATGGCCAAATTCTGACCACGGATTCGTGTTTGGGAGGTAAAAATACATTAAAAACTATAAATACTCATATACTCATATATTACGTAATTTTTTTTTATAATTCACAACTTAACAAGCTTATGTTCTATAATATCATAAATCGTCAGATACTTTTTTTAAAGAGTAGTGTTATTGGATATAATTTTTATCCAGTAAAATCATAGATATTAACATTGTAATAGACATAAAATTGCAGTAAAAAGAACGTTTTATATATTTTATACATTTGTCTCACATAATACCAGCTTTAAAATATTTTTTAATAAAATGTCAATTTTGACATATAAGAAGAGTCACCTTAACGAGCGAGTATGCATGTTTTTTTAGTGAAATTTGAAGAGTAAACTAATGTCAAACTCATTTTATTTAAATTTGGTAATAAAAAAACCTCTTTTATGATGCCGTTTAAAAGACGCTGTTTACATAGTAAGAAATGTAAAAAAAAATATTTGCAATTAGCAAGCTTTAAATGTGATATAATAGCTATGCCGTTTAGGGGATCTGGAAATAAATAATACGTTTATTTTTTATTAAGAAAAACACCAGAACAAACAGGTTCAAAAGCCAGTAGCCATAGTTACAACAACAAAAAATATATTTCATTGGTTCAAACAATTAGTAATTAGAGCTGGGTAGAAACCGAATCCTATTGGAATCGAATCCAGGAATTGATTCCTTTTTAAGGATTTGAATTCTGGAATCGATTACTTAAAAAAAAAGGTTCCGTCATTCGGATTTGTAATATAATTTTAAAATGAACCGAAATCGATTCCTTTTGGAAGGATCTGATTTTAAAAAGAATCGATTCCATATATTCCTAATTGGAGACAAATCGGTTTATAAATGCCAAAATCTGCCATTTGAATATGCCATTTTAAATTTCCAAATTATGACCTAAGATTATTAATTTCCAGATTTTGACCTAGCACCTTTAAAAACCCTTATATCCTAAATCCGAGGCATAAAGATAAATAATCTTTAAACATTCATTCGCCTATTAAAATCCAAGGAAGTTTAAAGGTTAGGGAAAGCCCTTATGTGAACAAAATTGCCCAGGCGTGCAGGGCAGTGGGAAAAAGGGGTTGTCCCGCGGAGTTTTGCGCAAGAATAGTAGGTCAGAGCCGGACTTCCATAATTTTTTGTTACTATCTATAAAGTTGACATCATCAAATGTCAAATTCAAGCATTCACTGTTTTTTTTAATTTTTTGCACAAAATTGTTGGTTATTAAACGATACTACCATAGAATATTTAAAATCATTGTGTAATATTGGATTTTATATCATCTGATATAATATGGAAAAAAGCCTTCTATTTAAATGGTCGATATTTTTGTGAGTTTTGTATTTTTACCAAAAACATTGTATGATAGTTTCATGTACTTATCACCAATTTTGTGATAAAAAAAAGGGCAAGATAGTGTAAATGAGTTTAATTTAATCCTAAAATTCTGGTTGTTCATTAAAAAGTAAAAATTTTTATAACTGCTTTTTAGGCATTTACTTTTCACTAATAACAAACATTCATGAGACAGAGTAACAGTGGTTAAAAATGTTTAGTAACCTTTGGTACCTAGGTATCCATTGTAACAGTATCCGTTAAATATTATGTGTCTACAGTATGTCGAGCTTAAAAAGTTGATAATTTGGTTTAAAAACCGAAAATCTAATTTCTTCTTAAACAAATACAAAAAACAAATAGGAACTTTAGCATAAAATTGTACTTTCCTTCATTCAATTAGAGGACCTGTATATATTAAAATTTGCCTGGTCTGCCGTAATTAATAATTTTGATCCTTTAAAAGATTGTATTAAATTATTAAATGAAATAAAAGTACCTAAATGTAAACCTTATTTCTTTTTAATAATCCACAGAAATACACAAACATTGTGGAAATCATCTAAAAGATAGTTAAGATTGCCTTACTTTTCTCACTGCTAGTTCCTATAAAATTTTCATTATTTTATTATTCTTAATTGATATATTATTATTTTTCGGTTACCTAACGTTACTCTTATAAGAAGCACCAATTTATATAAGAAATACTTACCTAAAGTAAAAAATGCCGGGTATGTTACCCTTGGATTTGCAAGACAAAAACCCTACAACCTCTAATCATTTTGTTACGATATATCGCCGAGTGGATCGCGTTGTTAAATTTTAAACGATGCATTAGCAATTGTTAAAAGTTAAAAACGGTTTAGAATGTTTAACAAAACGTCATTGTCGGTGTTTTCAATGATTTTAGTAGGCAACCTGTCAAAATCTGACATTTTGTTAAACATTCTAAACTGTTGTTAACTTTTAACAATTTAATAAACACTAATCACTAAAATAAGAAGGTTTTTATCAATCCAAAACTCGCAACCACAAAATATAGGTACTCACACAAAGCAAACAATTTGCGCAAAGGGACAACCCAACGAAAATGACAAATGATTAGACGACGACGGTTGACGATACAGCGCGGATATAGTTTCAAGCGCCGCGCCCGCCCTTACACCAAAAACCTTAGACAACCTAAGACCATTACGGCTTTTACATTGTTGCCTAACTACACACTGATTTATCAGTGTGTAAGTAGGAACACATTAAATTATTTCGTGGAATTTTGTTATTGCGCAGAATCGGCGGGGCCAACTTGACAGTTATTTTCTACTGGGCTGGACATTTTTTAATCGAATGGGCCCTAGCATTGGGTTCCATACACCTTTAAACTTCCTTGTTAAAATCTTAAACAAAACACACCTAACATGTGATTTTTAACCAAAATAAGTTGTTTTTCAGGTCAGAGAAACAACATTTAAATGAAACATTTTTTTTGTAACCAAAGAGTGTGATATTCAAAAACGGGCATAAATTTTACTTGCATTTGATCCTTAAAGTTTTGAATGCTGGATCTTAATGATTTTTTAATATGTTATTTCAGATATAATCCTGAGGGACTTTTAAATGGGACATTTTATTATTACTATTCAGGCTTTCTTACAAAAACGAATTTAAAATTGTAATACATTCATATACTCCGCAATCAGAGAAATTATTACACAGTACTTGTGAAACTTTCTGTAAAATTACAATAAGTTGTCCCATTTTAAAGTTGCTTCAGGTTATCTCAAGAATTACATTAAAAAACCTTTTGAAGATCTAGCAGCGCAAGTTTTGGAATACCGTTTAAAATAATGTTCCATTTAAGGGTGGATTCATGTTGATCTTAAAAATAACATATTCAAATTTTAAGAATATTTACCAAAAACCAATTTGGCTAGGAGTTACAGCCCTTCAAGATGAGGCTAAAGTTAATTTCGCGGCTCGGACTCCGTGCTTAAATCTTTGACGTTTGATTTATCATCTGGATTTTGTAGTATCCTTCGTATCGTAGTTACCATTTATAAGCATAAAAATTAAAGATGAGCCGGATTCGTAACCCGATAAATAGGCATCGATTCCCTGGATTTAATTCCTTTTTTCCTTGAAAAATGAATCGTGATTCGTATTGGTGATTTAATTCCTTTACGAGGATCCGGATCTATAAATCGATTCCTTTTTTAAAGGATTCTTCCCAGCTCTGATCAGTATCCATGGTTACATACTAGGTGTTTTTTTAAATCGAAAATTAACAGATTATTTTTTCTGAAGTTTAAAAAAGTTAACTTTATTTTCCGACAATTTTGGTGACATTGACATTGACGTTTTGAGGAAAAAAACAGGAAAATTGACCTTATCCTTAGTGTACTTCCGCTAAACAATTTACCGTTAGCAACAAATTAACTGGAATGCACATTTCTGCTAAAGTTTTCTTTAAATAACGTTATAAATTCCTACGTCGCGTCGATGTTACATAACACATGGCAACCTGCAACGCCATTTATCCGCCAGATGACGTTAATATTGTACTTTTAAAAGTAATTTAATGTATGTAAACACTCGACTAAAAGGCCACATATTATTATGCATAAGTAAATGGCATGAATGTTTGCATTTTACATATTTTATGATATACCAGAGTTGTGCTATTAGTGATCGGCATAACTATTTAAAAAATGAATTTAAAAAAAAACGCTGGTTATTGTCTCCAAAGTTGCCTTTACTCCGATTTTAACCAAATTTGGTATACCGAGGTTTTTTGGGGCGCTGATTACAATTTGAAAACAATTTTTTCGGCAACGTTTTTGTTCCCCTTTCCTTTTCCACACAATTTATTATTTTCACACCAAATTGGCACACAATATTACAAAAACACCTTATAATTTTTTTTATTTTTTTAATTTTATTTTTACCTTTATTGACATTAAATTGCGAAGTTTTAATGTCAAAGGCCGCGCCATATTTGCTGATAAAATCCTTAAGGTATACATGGTTGCGGCGTTTGAAAGTGAAGGTTTACAATTAAATGGAAAAATGGTGTAAAATAAATAAAAAAACAAGTTTTTAAAAGGTGTTTATAAAATATTGTATGCCAATTTAGCGTATAAATAAATAATTCTGTGCAAAAAAGGAGGAATAGTGTAAATAAGGTTGGTTTAAATTTTAAAATTGATGATTAACACTTCAAAAAAGAAACGTTGCCGAAAAAAAAAATTTGATTCTGTGATCACCCAAAACTCGTATACCAAATTTGGTCAAAATCGGGGAGGCTTTTGAGACAATTACCAAAACGCTTTTTAAGCTATACAGTATGACCGCAGATGAAGTTTACAAAAGTACAAATTTAACAAAAAGTGAAAAATACCGGGAAAAATACCTTTTAATGAAAATCATAGAAAATACATTTTACAATGTGAAAATTCGATTTTGTTGTGGATGGTGGTGGTAGATTGCCAAAATGTTTTTTCCTTAAAATTAAAATCACCTTCTTTTGTAGGGTGCAAAAATACTTTGAATAAAGATTCGCAGATCAAAAATTTTATCAACTATAGGATGTGTTTTAAATACAATTCTAGGCCTAAATAAACTAAAAATAACGCATAAATAGATTACTTTTTTAATACCCAACCATTCTTTATTACTTTCCTTACAAAATTTCATAATAATTTTAAAAATAAAAATAGCAGTTTATTTAATGATGCAATTACACACAACGTCAAAAGTCTTGGACCCTCCGTAAATAATCGAGTTAATGACTTTTTATTGCGTTTTCGTTGCTAGGCAAAAAAAATCAAGTATTTCTGGAGTAAACTAGAACATAAATTCTGACAAAAGAATGGTTGACAAGTTAGAAATATTTTTCATAAATTCTTTAGTTTTATTCAGTTTGTTTGCTTGGTTGGGTACGCAAATCTTAATTTTGTCGTTAATAAAAATGCAGGAACGTAAAATTTTTGTGTTTAACAGGGCAAGAATTATTGCCCTTTGGGAAGCTTATTTTTCATAACACCATATATCGGCTACATCGAGGATTCCAAAGATACGAAGATGCTGGAACTGTGGAACGAATGCCTCGTGGTGGATCTCCACGCGTTTCTACTGCAAGGAGGATAAGTACCTAACACACTTAAGCCGCCGAAATCGAAATGCCACGACCCCAGCCATTAGAGCTCATTATCAAGGTACGTTTCACCGCGTAATTTCTCCCTCCACAATTTGCAGACGGCTGCATCGTGCCAGTTTTTAAGCCAGAAGATTTTTAGAGTCCCTCTTTTAATGCCTTGACATCATGCTGCCCGCCACCAGTGGGCTAGAGACCATAGGCAATGGCTTTTAAGTCAATGGAGATGGGTCCTTTTTCTGATGAAACCAGATTTGGCCTAGTCAGTGATGACAATCGCCAAAGAGTATGGAGAGAGTCAGGGCGTCAGCAGCGACTTAATTTTCCCCGCGAAGTCGTCCCTATTAAGGGGGAACTGTAATGTTTTGGGGGGTATAATGTACAACCGCCGCACCCCATAAATTTGCATACAATAAAATATGAAGAGTTAAATTTACATTCAAAACGTTATTAGGCCCATTGTTTATCCTTTACGCAATGAAATAGGATTGAACTTCATGTTTATGGATGACAGTGCCAGGACACATCAAGACAGAACAGTTCAGGAGATACTTGATGCTAAAGAAATCACCAGGTTAGAATGACCAGCCAACTCACCTGGCATGAATCCTATGAAAAACTTGTAGGATTTTGTTTCCAGAGCCATTCACAATCGCCGCGACCCACCCAGAACTGCTGATGAATTAGCTGCTGCTGCGGTAGAATAATGGAACCGCATACCTCAACCCGTCATTAATAAATTCATAATTTCTATGCCAAAACGTATTGCTGCAATATTAAGAAGTAGGGGAGGAAATACAGACTATTAATTAGCATTTTTTTTTATAAAATCATTTTTTTATAATGAAGGTGATTTTTGAATTAAATTATATTTAACATTATGTCTTATTTTAAATAAAATTTAAATCTCCACAAACAACACTGTCAATGAGCTCTTTTATTTTTATGAAACAAAAAATATATGTATAAAAATAACGGGGTCCAAGACTTTTGACGTTGTGTGTATTTAATATAAAACAGTAAAATAATATCTACTAAACAACAAATTTATATAATACAGTATAGTATCATATCGCTAGGCCAGGTATTAATTTAACGTGAAATTTGTAGAAAACCCAATTACTTCGATGGCAATAACCACGGTAATAGAAAAGTTCCAAAAAAACGGATTAGGTTTTAAAGTCCAAAAAGAAAAATATGCTACCACAGTTTTATTTCATTAACTTGTTTAACAAACTCCTGTGATGTCTATCACAAATCATGCTTAACAGTTTAAACCTTTAAAAAGAAAAATTAGATATAGAAGATTTTAGGAATAGGAGACAAACTTCTGGGTAAAAATAATAATTTTCTTAACATGTAACATTTTAGCACGTCAGGTATTGGTCTCAAGAAAACTCTAACTTTAGAAACATGACTCGAAGACCATACTTTGCAAAAGTTAGCGTGGTGCGTAATATCTGTCCCTGGCATTATTGGCTAATATTTTTACAATATCTGCAATACAACATTAGACGTTGAAATGCAGAAGACATATTTTAACAATTTTTCCTTAAATATTCGGTCATTTCAACAGGATCGTCCAGCACATTCCGCTCGTTTGGTAATAGAATTACAGATTGATTTGCTTAAAGATAGGTTGGTACAAATGACCTTATTTTGTGGCCCCTAAAAAGCCCCGACTTTACCCTGGTGATGAGGCCGGTAAAACAAACTGCTTATGCTAGTCCAGTATCAAGTGATTGTGACTTTACACTATCTAAGAAGTTACACATAGTATTATATGAAAATATGTAGTTTCACAACACCGTACAAAATTTGGAATAAAATAATATTTTAAATCGATGGGATAAGAAAATGACTTGCTTGAGAACAGAATGTTTTGCTTGGTATTTAAAAAATTATTTGATTTTAGCATTTTTACCAAGACTATACAGCTTAGCAGCCAAAACCACTTGAGATTGCTAGGTGTGGCAACTTCTGTGAACTTAGTCAATTCATTAAGCTACATCAACACATTGCCCCTCTCAGAAAAAAAAAGGTTTTAATCTTGAGTGCGCAACAGTAATTTCATTTTTATGAACATTTAGATGTAATGTACTTATTTTATACTTATTTGTTTTCAATATTACCTTTTTTAAATTTAATGTAAGAGAGAAAGGCAAATTTATTTTTT
>JAHBCN010022692.1:0-13247 GCA_019359885.1 Listronotus oregonensis
GGAAAATAAGGGGAGGTCTTATAAAAAACAGATCTGCATAAATAGACTGCTAGAAGTAACGTCCAAGGGGCGGCATGGGAATCCAAAAAAGAAGGAAGCCCAAAAGGGAACGCAACAAAGTAACTCTTTGTTGGTACCAGGAATTCGGGAAAAAAAAGGGGAAAAAAAAAAGGATGAGCGGGGAAAGGGATCACCCCAATTTTTGGGCCAGAACCTCCCTTTTGGGGACCGAAACCACAGCACGAGGGCAAACCAGGGAATGGATCCAAAACAAACACAAGGAATACTGGGGGAGCATCATTAGAACAAGACATGGAAAAAAGTTATAAGGGGCCCATCCAAAAGAACGAAGGAAACACTACTCAGACAAAGGAAGAAAAGAATTCGCTAGGGCTGCTTACAGGGCACGATAACCTGAGAGCACATCTGGACAAGATAGGCTCATATAATGAGGATCCAAGTTGCAGAATGTGCGACGAGGGGGAAAACCCACCCTACCATATCCTGTAAATGTAAAGCTTGAATTAAAAAAGACAGGCACTATTTGGCAACCAAAATAATCCAACAGGAATATATTAAAAACCAGTCTCAGTTATACAGACTGGTAGACGGCAATACTAATGGGAGGTTAAAAAAAAAAGTGGAATTGGGCACAAAAAGGCCGAGCTGCGCTGCCCGGTAGTAAATGTAAAAGGCTCCCAGGGAAAAAGAAGAAGAAGGAGAAGAAGAAGAAATCAATAATAAAAATAAATCATATTTGATACGGACTTCATTAGTGACACTCTTTTTAACCGATATTTTTTGGTAACGTATGTTTTTGTTTATTTTAAACTAAATATTACTATCTACAGCAATAAATTAATAAAAATTTGGTATAGCTCGAAAAAAAAATGATTAAATTTAAAATCTAAAATTAACTTTCTAATTTTTAATTTTTTCCTATTATTTTTAACTGGTTATCGATTCAAACCGCCTCCAGAACTTTCGCTAAAAGCGGCTATTGAGTTTTAACCGTTGCATTTCAAAATTGGATTCGTTTAAAAAAAACTTACATGATAAAGTTTTTTTAGTCTGTATATTTTAGAAAAAATACATGAAACTATAATTTTTATAATTTTGTTGTTTTTTACAGTAATGACTTATTTAAAGTCAATGAATAAGTGAAATTTTATTGCACAAATATAACTTTAAAAAAATGTGTTAATATTTAAAAGAGTGATGTCATGTCAAAAAATTGTTTTTTTTTAAATAAGGGTGTGCGTGTAAACACTAGTATAGTATTATTTTTTTAAATACAAGCAGGCCACTGATATTCTTAAATTTTTGAATTAGATTTTTTATATTTCTTTATTACCTGACAAAAAGATTTCTTAGCATTTTTTAGTTGCAGCTTAGTTTAGAAGAAAAAATAGTTTTAGATAGTTAGTTAGTTTTTGTATTATAATTTTGAAATTGAATTTTGTTTGAAAAAATTGATAGTTTTTTTAAATTGAGTAGAGTTTAAAATATTAAACTTAGACATTTTGATCTTCTTTTACATATACTAGAGATTTAAAGCTCTCAAACTTTTTTTTAATGCAAATTGGACCATTTGGGCGTTATCAGCAATTGTTTAAAGTTACAGTTATTTTGCTTATAAATAAATTAACCCTCTCTACAAGTTTTCAGTAAAAATTTTCGCTTAAAAGAGGGTCTAAAAGTACTTGTAAAGATGCTCCTTTTAATGTATTAAAATCGTCAATCCATCCGTCGCGTCGATTGGTTGCAAAAATACCAGCTGTCAATGTTGACTGGTAGTCCGGTCAAATAGGACCAAAAAATAAGAGTGAAGGTACATAAACTTACATCAAGCTGAAAGTGAGTAAAATTGTTCAAAAAATAAAAATAAAAAATTTAAAAATTCCCCATCGTTCCGCTACGTGGAAAAAAATTGACTCAAAGTCAAAGGTCCAAAAAATGGGTTTTTGCGATTTTCTTCAAAACAGTACCTTTTATCTTAAAATTGCCTTTGACAAAAATTGTAAACCTAAAAATGATCTATAAAAAAGATGATTTTATTTTTTTTCTAAAAGCCACCGTTTCTGAGATAACGATTTAAAAAGTTGTAAACGTCATTGTATGCACACGTTTCCACACTATCTCATAGGTAGTGTACTTAGCGCATTTTTTAACGTAATTTTTCCAGTAGGCCTATTTCACAGGTCTCTTTTAATTCTGTTTAATTGGGAACTATTGCATAATTGCAAGGGTTGGAATTGATAAAAGCGATAAAAATTTAAAAACAGTAGAAAAATGTATTCGTCCGATTCATAATCTTCAATTACTTCTTCTTGTTGTTCTTCTTCTTGATCTTCTTCTTCTTTTTCTTTTTCTTCTTCTTGATCTCCCCCTTATTCCTTATCCTGGGTGTAAGTGAATTGCGTCAATATCGATGTATCGCATGTCTGTTCGTCAGTATCATACGAATCCTCTGCTGTTGGTGGTTCAACATTAGAACATGACCGGCCTTGACAATTCGTGCATACTAGAGAACAAAACAGTCCAACTCTTTTGCAACCACATTTAGCACTGCATCCCTTTTTACAGTTGCAAAAAAATGTGTTTAGCAGTTTTTCCGGCGCAGGTGGGAGTAAAGTCTGAATTGGTTCCAATGTATTATCGACCAACTTCCAACCCCAATCCTTTGGGTCTAGCTGATGACTAAACCACACTTTAACTTGGTAATATAACAAAAAAATGTATGTTGATGAGTATTAACTGAGGTTGGAGGAAGACAAGCTAATTGCACTTATTTTCTATTTCGAGTGTTTTTAACAAAACATGCATATCGATACTTATAGCAGGTAGTTTATATTCTCGATACTAATGATTAGATCTTCATTTTACCTGATACTCTTATAGTTATACTAATGTTTATTTTATATTTTAAATGTAAGTTACAATCACCAATAGAAAAATATTTTTTCTTATATTACAGCTACAGAGATGTATATAGGTGACGTACTTATGCACACTTTTTAAATCGTTATTTCTCAGGAACGGTGGCTTTTAGGAAAAAAAATATTGATACCTTTTTTTTAGATAATTATATAACTCACATTTTTGTAAAAAGTAATTTTACTATAAAACTTACCGTTTTAAAGATAATTGGGAAAACCCCATTTTTTTACCCTTGACCTCGGGTCAATTTTTTCCACGTACCGGAACGATGCGGAATTTTGAAATGTTATTTTTTATTATGTTTTGAACAATTTTACTTACTTTCAGCTTGATGTAAATTTATGTACCTTTGAATGTTTAGATTGACCGGAGTACGGACTTTACGGCGAATCTATAAAGAATTATAAATATCAACTTTCTGCACAATGGTTTATAAAAAATTAAAATTATTATCTTGTTTTTATTTATCTTTTTCTAAAGAAATTATTTCAAAGTAAATTAATATGTATTTTTTTATTTGTTTAAACAAAATTTATTTTTTTAAATAACGCTCTAAATAATAAATATAATATAAAAGCTCTTAACTGCACAACCTATTTATAAAGAAGTAAATTTATGACCAAACAGAAAAATTAGTTTTGGCCTAGCTTAATGAAATTTTGTATATGGTCATAATATTGCAAAATAAACAACTTTTTTAAATAACAATTTTTAAAATTCCGACCAAAATAATTATTTGTGCAACCAGTTGGGAAAAGCACTATTTTTCGTAACGACCAAATTTCTGTAGAACGAGCTTCGCTCGTTCCGCAAAAAAATGTGAGTTATAAAAAATAGTGTTTCTCAACGCGTTTCACACAATATTTTTTCTAATTTTAAATATAATATGATTCTTTTTAATTTATACCAAGTTTGACATTTAAAGTGATACTTTTTAAAACTCATTGACATTTTAAAAAATCCTACTTTTTGTCATCAGTTGCGAGACATTTTACTTTTTGTAACTAATTATGAAAATTAAGATATATGACAACGTCAATGAGTTTTGAAAAGTGTCACTTTAGATGTCACAATTGAAAAAATGTTATTTTCGCATTTTTTTATAGAAAATGTCAGTTTTTACAGGTAACGAATGACATTCAGCGACGAAAAGTAAATACCAATCTGAAAGTCCAGTTTGCTGTAAGTCTATTAATAAAAAAAAACCTAATATGATGTCGACTCAAACGGTGACACTGTGTATACATATTGCTTTTAAGAATGCAATAACCCTTTAATGCAATTAGTCTAAAACTTTTATAAAGAAGCTGCCTTAGGCTTTAAGTTTCAGCAGCAGAGATTGAGTTGCCAGATTGATCGATAATCTAGTTAAAAACGATAGGAAAGAGGATATAAAATTTGTCAGTGAGCTTGCGATTTTAAATTATTTTGGTTTTTTTTTCTACAAAATAATTAAAAGACTTTATTTTCTAATCACCCTTTAAAGAAGAAAGTATCTTTTTAATTAACAGTAAAATAGAAGCCCGCTTGTCGGATGTAACTTGTCTTTGATAATGTTTTTATAGTAAAGGAAACCAAATACTTAGAAAATAAAAAAAGACGCTATAGCTTTAGGAAAATAGATTTGTAGCGATTTATCCCATATTTACCCATTTTCACCAAAAAAGAACTTAAAAAACACACCTAAGATATTTTCTAAAAAAGTATTACCTTAAGAAGTAGATAAATGGTGTAGTTTTACGTCAAATCTAACAAAGCCGCAAAACAAACACATTGCGAATGTGTAGCATTAAATCACCAAAGGTGAAACATTAAAAAAACGTTTTTGATTACTTAGGCCCTGGAAAATACCCCAATTTTACGATCAGTTTAAGAATTAAAGAGACTAAGTACCTTGTTATGTTAAAGTGAAGAAAAATGTTTTGTGTAGAAAGACGCATACTGTTTTAGGAGGTTGGATAAAGCAAGGTCTAATTTGAACTTTTAATTTCTACAAAAGCAATAGAAATACTTTATAGATAAAAATCTTAGTATTATGCAAACCCAACACACCTGTTTAACCATTCATGCTAAACTACATGGCACGCAAAATTATCAAAATTTATAATGTAGTTGTTAAGTGCTAACATTTTTACAGACTTAAACAATACCTTGATTTTAAGGTGCACGCATGCTGCAGAGAAATTAAAAAATTTATAGAGATCTAAAAATCAGTAAACAAATAATGCATTGTATTTACCAAAATATTGAGTTAAGTTATTGAGAAAATTTACCAACCATGGTATAAAATAACCCTCTATTCACTTGTAGCGTCGAAATACTGTGGCAAAAATGTTTTAATAGCTAACTTAAAGGTAAACATTTTCTTACCAAAATACTAACTAAACAGTGTCATTCAAAATAACATTTTGATACCATAAAATTATAAAGGGGTACGATTTTGTACAAATGGGAAAATTAGAATGGTCAATCCCTTCTCCGCAACTGTTATGGTGTTTCATGAACCAGGAAATTTTACTTAGAAAGGGCTGACTAGCCGATATTATGTAAGGACCCCTCTACTGATCTGCATTATTAACCCAAATCCCAACATTATTTATACCCAAAATAACTTCACTCCTGTACCTAATACAAAAAAAAACTAAAATAAAAAACGTTTGTTCGAAAATGCTAATTTTATTGACAGTAATGGTAAATATACAAGGTGTCTCAAACACAAAGTTTCTATTCCCAAGTATTCTACATCAAAAAAGTATTACACTAAACATCAGGTATTTCTGATTTTTAAGATATTAACTTATGATGATTAAAATCATAGATGATATCTAATTTCCTAGATTTGAAACGTTCTGGATCGGAAATAGAGGTCCTGTCAGGTGGTCAGTTCATTTATCTGATTTAACACCGCTAGATTTTTACTTGTAAGGATATTTAATGCAAAAAGGTCACGAAATTTGTATTATTTAAAAACAAACTTACGCCTGCTCGTAGAGCTATTTCGAAAGAAGTAAAAAGATACTAACTCTGTCAGACCGAGAATGATGGGCAAGTTGTATTTGATTATTTTAAGAGTAATTAAATTAAATGATATAATCATTCCAAGTCATTATCTCAGAAACCACCAATAACTGAAACTGATGTATAGGGTATTATACATTTTTGATGTAGATTTAAAATTTGGCAAAATACACATGGCCTTCCATTCTCCATTTAACAAAACTTACATGACAATTAAAACTTTGTTCTTAAGACATCTTGTATATTTACAAACACTTTCAATAAAATTAGTGTTTTTAAACAAATATTTTTTTTTGTATAATGGACTTATGAGCAAAGAAAAGTTTATGTTAAAAAAGAAAAATCTACTTATGCTTAAAATTTAATGGGACATAGTCACACTTTTAATGATAATTACAAAATCCTTCATTTGGCTAATGAGGGTTAAAAACCGTCCCTTTATAATTCTTAAAAATCAATAAAATTTAAAATACAGTTTATTCTGAGCGATCAACTAGAGATTAATAACTTACTATTATTAAACCTTTTTAGTATACAATTGTAAAATAGGTATATTATAGATTTACAAACAAAAATCCTAGATATCCATTGTTAGTTACTATCTAAAATAATTTAAGCTTTTTTTAATGTACTTTTCATAACATAAGTTTAAATTACTAGTACGAAGAAGCGAAGAAATTATTTTTTTGCTAATTTTGACATTTAAAGTGACACTTTTGAAAACTTATTGACATGTTTAAATATCTTGGTTTTCATAACTAGTTACGAAAAGTAAAATTTTTTGCAACTGGTAATAAAAAGCAAGATATTTGACAACGTCAATGGGTTTTAAAAAGTATCACTTTAAATGTCAATATGTATTGAAAAAATTAAAATAATTATATTATACTCAAAATAAAAAAAAAAAATATTGTGTGAACGCGTTGGGCAACACAATTTTTCATAACTTAAATTCTTTTGCAGAACACACTTCGCTTGTTTTGCAGAAATCTGCTTATTATGAAAAATAGTGCTTTATCCAACTTTCCAAATAATTTTAAAAAACAAATCAAAAACATGGATGTTTTTGGATTTTTTATTTTTTTTTAATCGAAAAATTGACACTTTTGATTTTTATAATATTCTATTTTTGGTGAATTCAAAGAAAAAAATAATCATGTTGATTTTACATCCCAAAAAAGTGCGATTCTAAACAATTACCTCAATTTTTTACTATATTAAAATAAAAGTGCTTCTTGTAAGGTAAAATACAGTATTGTAAAAATCATGTATTTATTGCCAGTAGTGTCTAGGAAAAAACAGTAGGAATATTACTGAGTTAACCAACTAAATCCCTGTTTTATATAATAAAACGTTCCAGTAAAGCATATTTTTCGCAAACAAACATTAATTCGATGCTTTTAATATTTCTCCTACGACAAAAACTTCGCCTAAACTTATATTACCAACTTGCGCTTATTAAAATATATATTAAAGCATTTTAAAAGTTCCCAATACAAAAAAAAATGTTTTTCAATTATATTCGATTAAAAACTCAACCATCCTTGAACTAATAAAAAAACTTATAAACTACTTGCCATAGAACCTGCCAAATATTGGAACAAAGTAATAAAACTTTAGTGAAAAAGATTATAAAACTTGCGGAACTCGGACGGGTTTCTCGACCGAAGTTCGAAGGCAAAATCAAGACCCGAACTATACAAAATATGAAAGGATATTTATTTTATTATGCCGAACTTTTTACCAGGTTAACTTTTAAAACTAATAAAAACAAATATTTTCCATCATTGAAAAGTATTAATAATGGAAAAATTAAATTGGTTAAATTTTATTAAACCCACTAAAAATAAGTTAGTACTTACGACTTAGTTTATTAAATACTAACTTTTTGTCCTAATAGACTACATGATTTTCGCTATTTGGCTTTTGCGGAAAAATTTCATACATACGATAGGTACGACAACGACGTCTGCCCTCCCGTGTCTGGCCGTTCGGGTAGCAATACTTAATTATCTGCCCCCCCCCTTCTACGCCCTCGCGTCACTTTACGCTTCCCATCCCGTCTACACACTCCGCGGCGAAGCGCGCCTCTGCGATTGGGCATTTTTATTTCATTGTTTTTCATTTATTATTATTTTCTAATATATATATATATATATATATATATATATATATATATATATATATATATATATATATATATATATATATATATATATATATATATATATATATATATATATATATATATATATATATATATATATATATATATATAATAAAATATATATATATATATATATATATTCGGAGATTCTTTTTCTTGGTTTTGCAGTCCTTCAAATTACAATGGAAAAAAGAAAAGTGTTTTTTTTCCAGAAAAATGTATTTTTTGACGTTTGGCCGGAAATTCCCTAGCCTTTTTCAAATAGTTGAAGTAGTAGTCTGCAACAATTTTTTTCATAATTACTCTTTAAGTTTACATTAAAAACACTGCTTACCTTATAATTAACATTTACATACATCAATAAAAAACAATTTCATTTTGAACACATATAAATAAACCAACGAAAACAGATACACGCACAAGCCGAGGAACACGTCACATTTTTAAAATTTGATTTGTATACTGATCTTACTTGGCAAGAATGCATTATCGTTTGTTGTTGGTAAAAACTGATGTTAAGTTATTTTTATAGGGGTGTTAATTTTTTTTATTTTAAATTTTTTGTTTAATTAGATTAAGCGTTTTATTTAATTATAGAGCTATAGATTTTATTAAGTTGTCTATCAGTTTTTAGATTTATTGTGTTTTTATTTTTTTGAATTTCAATCATTTCGTAAAATTCTCTTTTTTTGGTGTGGTTTTCAGTTTTTAATATTTTTACGTTATCAAAATCAAACCTGTGACTCGTCTCTGATGTATGATTTGTAAGGGCGGTTTTGTTTTTTTTGTCAAATTTATGTCCATTAATTCTATTTTTAATGTATTGGCTAGTCTGTCCTATGTACACCGAGTTACAGTTATAGCATGGAATTTCATATACGACGTTACTTCTTTTATCTTTAGGTATTTTAGTTTTTAGCTTTGAAAAATTGGATTTAAGAAGATTATGTGCTTTATGACATACTGTGATATTTTCATGTTTAAATATATTTTGTAGATTTTGTGACAAACCTGGAATATATGGAAGAGTAAGATAGTTTTTTGTTTTATTTTCCTGCTTTTTTGATACGTGACTTGTTTTATTGTAGAATCTATGAATTCGTTTTTTAAAAATTGATTCAATTAAATTATTTGGGTAATTATTCTTTTTTAGCGCTTCTTTTGCCTTTCTTAATGCATTGACTCTGTATTCAGGATCAGTTAGTTCTATCGCCCGGTCAGCGAGTCCCAGTATCACTGATTTTTTTTGGGAGATTGGGTGGGTAGAGTCGTAATGTAAGTATCTAGAGGACCAAGTTTCTTTTGTGAACCATTCGGTTTTGATATGGTTTTGTGTATGATACAGTGTAAGATCTAAAAAGTTTATTTTATTTTGTTTTTCGATTTCAATAGTAAATTGTAGTCTGTTGTGATAGCTGTTAAATAGTTTTAATATATTTTCATGTTCGTTTGTAGGTACTGCCGTTATACAATCGTCTACATATCTATAAAAAAATGGAATATTGAAGTTTAATTTGTTTATAATTGTTTCTTCGAGGTCCTCTAGAACGATTTGTGCGATGACGCTAGAAATCGCAGCACCCATTGCGCAACCTTCAATTTGTTTATAAAAGGTTTTTTGTATAAAAAATATGTTGAATTTAATGTCAACTCATGGCATTTAAGAATTCATTCATGGGTATATCAGTGTATTTTTAATTTCGTTCCATTTTTTTGTTAAAATTTGTTTTGCTAATTCTATAGGAATATTTTGTAAAGTGATATTACATCTAGTGAGATTAATGTATAGTCTTCAGGTATCACGATATTTTTTATTTTGTTTTTAAAATCCCAAGAGATGAAGGACTGCAAAACCCAAGAAAAAGAATCTCCGAAAAATATTATTAAATCACAGTCCAAGAAATTAATCCATAAAAAAATATATATATATATATATATATATATATATATATATATATATATATATATATATATATATATATATATATATATATATATATATATATATAAATCCTGCAAGCTCACTTCCCGCTTATGTAGTTTTATTATTCACTGTAAAATTTTCATATTTTGCAGACGTTACCTTAACCTACGGTGCATTTCAGAAAATAATTTTGGTTATAGTGTCAGTGTGACGTCACGATGGTGCATTTTTTTAAATGGAACACTGTGTATTTTTTTGTATATTTAGGTACCTCTTGTAGTCAACTATCTTTCTCTAAAATTTTGTCAACATCGGTTCAGTAATTTCAGAGAAAAAAAATAAAATATAAAAAAAAACTGTTTTGCACCATTGTATTTAAAAATGAATAAAAATGCCCATAGAGCTTGATTAAACCAGGAACTTTAAGTAAGGTTATATCATTTTTTCATGTTTGGTTAATTGAACTGTAAGGGGGTTCCAAAAATTTTGTGTCAAACTTTCAAATTTGAAAACACTTTTTTTTTTTCTTATTTTAAATACGAGCCCCTTTTTTTAGGTCGTTAGAGTAAAATTAAAAAAAAAACATTTTTTTAATTATAATATTGAAATTCCTAACATATTGTTTTTCGTTGAAAACTTTTTTTTGCATGTATTTTAATAGAATACCATTGAATAAAAATCATAGTTATGAAAAACAATTTTTTTGATAAAAAAAAGTTTCCTAATAACGTTAATTATTACCTAGAAATTGGTTGAAGTTTCATAAATATTAGCCGAGTATTAAAAATTAAAAAACGGTTTATTTAACATTTAAAGGTTTTTTTAAAATTTAAATTTTTTTTCAATTAATAAATAATAATTATTTACTCGAATTTTTATAATATGTCAGACTAAGATTTTTTAAGTTAAATAAACTAATGTCAATAAAAATTTTTTTTCATAGCCACCTATCATTTTTATTCAATGTTATTGCTATTAAATAGAGCGAAAATGAGTTTTCAACGAATAACTTTAATGTGTCAGGAATTTCGATAGTTATAATTAGAAAATGTTTGTTTTTTAATTTAGATCTAACGACCTAAAAAAAATACAGGGGCTCGTATTTAAAATAAGAAAATAAAAGTATCAAATTTGAAGAGTTTACACAAAATTTTGGACACCCTGTACAGTTCGAATTAACCAAACATGACATAAGCGACTGATATAACCCTACTTAATAAGTTCCTGTTTAATTCTGTTAATCAAGCCCTGTTTTTATTCAATTTTAAATACAATGGTGCAAAACAGTTTTTTTTTATATTTTATTTTTTTTCTGAAATTACTGAACCGATGTTGACAAATTTAGAGAAGATAGTTGACTACAAAAGGTACCTAAATATATAAAAAAAACACAGTGTTCCATTTAAAAAAAAGCAAACCCTCGTGACGTCACACTTTTTTGCGACACCCTGTATAACCAAAATTATTTTTCGAAATGCACCGTAGGTTAAGGTAACGTCTGCAAAATATGAAAATTTTACAGTGAATAATAAATGAGCTACATAAGACGAGGTGAGCTAGACCCTGTATATATATATATATATATATATATATATATATATATATATATATATATATATATATATATATATATATATGTAATATATATATATATATATATATATATATATATATATATATATATATATATATGTGCGTGTGTCCTAAAACTGGTGGGGGAATGTATGGGGATCTTGGAAAACCACGATAGATAGAAAATCGGTTAAATAGTGTTTTGACAATTATGTTAGTAAGCTAATCCCGTTTACTACATGGTACACATTTATTCAGATTTTTGAGAAATTTTGAAAATACCTGAAACATGCATTTTCGAAAATCTGCCATATTTTTTTTATAAGCTGAAAATTTTTTTTAAATCTTCAAAGCAACTTTTTTTGTAGAATATGACCGAGTAATTAATTTTTATTTTTACGTTTCGGGTTTTTAGAATCATCATTAACTTTATTTTGTCATATGGACACCATATTGGATTTTTACGCAGCCAAATAGTGCTTTTTATTCTGATTTCAACAATGAATAACTTGTTATAATTTAAGAGTTTATTACGTCATTTATTTAAAATAAAATTAATATTTTCAGTCTGCCTTGATTTCGGCGAACGTCATTTTTTTGGTAAACAATAAAATATTAGTAATTGGCAAAATAGATAAGCTGAACAGACATTTTACAGAAATGGGTTCAAGACATAGCTATAACGTTAATACCGTGTTACAACAAAACTACGGGTAACAAGTTAATTGAAACAAGTGAAAACAAAAGCAATGAAAAGTGACTTAACTAATATTTCTACTAAAATGAAGATTTATAATAACGACCCAAAATTTAAAATGTTGTCCATATTTGTCAACATATTAACGATATTTTTTTTTAAAAGTCCTAACTACCCTATGAATGGTTGACTTAGGTATGTGGAATTCTCTATTAACATCCCTGGCGGAAGATGTTGATTTTTTTAAAATGTTGGTTAACTGCGGCATCTCGTTGTCGATTTTCTTCAACGTACTTTTTAGGGCGTTTTTTTAAAACTTCCCAAAATTTTAAAAACCCAAAAATTCCCAAAATTAAAAATTTTAATAACTACCCCAGCTAACTTGATAATAACGCTAGATGACATTCGCCGGAATCAAGGCCAACTGAGAAAATATTTGTTTTTTTTAAGTGGATGAGGTTATAAACCCCAAACTATAACATGTTATACATTGTTGAAATAGAAATAAAAGCACTATATGGGTGCGAAAAAAACCCAAAATCCCCATAAAAAGAAAATTGATGATGATTCATCCTTTTGTTTTTTTTTAACACGGTATTAACATTCTGCATGTTCTGGGCCCCTTTCGTAAAATATCTGTTCAGCTTATCTATTTTGCCAATTACTAATATTTTATTGTTTACAAAAAAAAGACATTTGCCGGAATCAAGGCCAATTGAGAAAATATTTGTTTTTTGAAATAAATGAGGTTATAAACTCTTAAATTATAACATGTTATATTATATATATTGTTGAAATCGGAATAAAAAACACTATTTGGCTGCGTAAAAAACCAATATGGCGTTCATATGAAAAAAAAAAGTTGATGATGATTCTAAAAAACCCCAAATGCAGAAAATAAAAATTGACTACTCGGTCTTATTCTACAA
>JAHBCN010022693.1:0-13202 GCA_019359885.1 Listronotus oregonensis
GAATTATAATTCTGCATGCTGGGATGTGCATTTTGAGGTTTTTTTACGGTATTTTTGTTTTTATGTTGTCATTACTGTGATATTTAATACAACAGTAATTAAAAGGTTGTTGAATTTTTATCTGACTTAAAGCTAAAAATAAAAGAAAAACTGCTAATAAAAAAATATAAACTCATGAACATTCCTAAAAATTTATGTAATTAATAGTAATCCTTATAATAAAAAAATACTCTAAAAATAAACTTGAAAGCATTCTCATTTTAATAAATGCTTGAAGACATCCGTCCCAACATTCGAGAATACCTCCGGAGTAATGGAGTTTGTAATGTCGAATATTTTTAACCTTAACTAAATTTACAGGCCTCTCATGTGGATACCTGTAAACTAGTTAAGCTTATTGGTTCCACAAAAAAAGACAAGAGGAATCAAATCCGATGACCTTGCGGGCCATGGTATGGTACCTCTGCCACAAATAAGCCGTTGAAAAAAGTCCTAGTCTAGTCCTAGTTTTATAAAATATTTAAAACATTTCTAAAGTTATTAATAAATATTTTACGGAATGGCAACACTGTCGAAAATAGCTGGACCCTTCCTTGTACTGAATCATCGGACAGTGGGGCGATCCTACAGTAATGTTGGACATTGGGAGACAAAATTAAACTTTTAATTTGGGATTTTTATTGTATTGTTAGAACCATATAAAGCTTTTTCAATTGAGCTGATTGACTTTTAGCTATATTATTGAATTGGTTTCTATATAAAGCGTGGTTATTATTTATATGTCAAAAAAACCCTTGGCATATTAAATCGGTCGTAAACTCTTATTTCATTTTATAAATTATTGTTGCTATCAGAACACAATAAGGGAATTATAATAAATCAAAAACTGGCATAAAAAGTTTTTAAAAATGTATCAATCATCAATTTGTATCGAGCAAAAAATAATTTTATTTAATTGCATTCGCAAATCGCCGGTATTTTCCGGAAAAAATACCATTTGGTATACTCTTTTTAGGAGTATATTGTCTTATTTACAACGGCGCCAGATCTTGCCTAATTTTGTTAATTCATTATTTTTTGTATTTTGTTGACATTTTAATCCCATTAGTCTGATTAGTCGTTACTTCTGTTACATTTTCCCGGAGAGTTGGAAAGCTGCACGTGTGCAACCTATCCCCAAAAAAGGATCCAAAACTCTCCCTTCTAATTATAGACCTATATCTCTTCTTTCAGTTGTTTGCAAAGTAATGGAAAAATTTATTAATTCCCAAATCTTAAAGTATCTGGAAAAACATAAGATCTTACATGATAAACAATATGGATTCCGTCACAGTAGATCCACAGCTGATCTTCTTTCTTTTGTCTCACACAACTGGAACAAGTCCCTTGAGTTTCTTGGTGAATCTCAGATCGTTGCTCTAGACATATCCAAAGCTTTCGATCAGGTCTGGCATGATGGGCTTCTTAATAAA
Source organism: Listronotus oregonensis (assembly GCA_019359885.1). NCBI lineage: Eukaryota > Metazoa > Arthropoda > Insecta > Coleoptera > Curculionidae > Listronotus > Listronotus oregonensis. The sequence continues at coordinate 1,473 of JAHBCN010022693.1, forward strand.
CTTCCCTCCTATGGTCTTCCACCTAAGCTTTGCTCTTGGCTTTCCAGTTTTCTTTCTAATCGACGTATATCAGTTAGTGTAGATAGTCATTCCTCCAGCTTCTACCAAATTAATGCTGGGGAGCCCCAGGGCTCTGTTTCTTCTACACATTAACGATCTTTTCTCTTCCACAATCATAGTTTTGCTGACGATAGTACCCTCCACTCTAGTATCTAATTTTTTAAGCCACCATGTAATTCTGGTTTGGAAAGTAAGCGCAGGTCAATGCAGATATCTCTTTCACAAGACCTTAAACTGATCTTGAATTGGTGCGCCAAAAATCTTGTTCAGTTTAATGCCTCGAAAACACAGTCATGTTCGCTGTCGCGAAATAGGTTTGCCAATGCTCATCCCTTACATATGAGCGGCCAAGTTCTGCAGAACAAAGAGTCGTTTAGTCTTGACAGCGTTACTTTTGAGAATAACCTCAACTGGCACAAACACATTACATCCATAGCCTCAGCAGCTTCAAAAAAGCTTGGATTCCTCTTCGAGCCAGAAAATATTTCTCTTCTTCCAATCTGTACACTTTGTATGTATCCCAAATCAAAACCTCTTTAGTGTATTGTTCTTATGTCTGGGGAATGGCGTCCCCTACAACACTTAGCATTCTGGACTCCATTGAAAGAAGAGCCGTTCGTCTTATTAATGATCCAACGCTCACAGAAAGGCTTCCTCTTCTTGCCCACCGTCGAGCTGTAGGGGATCTGTCGCTCTTCTATAGGTATTTTTACGGCTTCTGCTCAGAGGAATTGGACAGTATAATTCCTTCTTTGACAGCTCCCAACAGAGCAACACGTAGTGCAACTTTTATGCATCCCTTTACAGTTCAGTTAGAGAGGCCCCGAACTTCCCGCTTTCTTCGTTCCTTCATCTCTAGAGTGTCAAGACTATGGAACCTGCTGCCCGCAGAAGTTTTTCCTTTTCCTCCCAATCTCCAAAAATTTAAGTCCCGTGTTAACAAACTCGCTCTCACCACACTTGAGACACCCGCGGTACGTTAGTATTTAGGCATCAGCCTTCGTGAACTGTCCCAAGATAAAAAAAAAATTGCCTCCTCTCCGATTGTGACCAAATTTGTAATCCGGGGGTTTTTTGGGGCGCTCATTACGAATCTGCAAAAAAAATTTTCGGCAACATTTTGTTTTCGAGATATTCATCATCAAACTAACCTTATTTACACTATTCCACCTTGAGTTCTTGAATTTTACACTTTTGGCACACAATATTTCACAAACAATTTTTAAAAACTTGTTTTTAAATTTATTTTACATCTTTTTTCCATTTAATTGCAAACCTCTACTTTCACACATCGCAACGTGGCGGCAACCATGTATACACTAGGGTTTTTGTAAACAAATATGGTTGCTGCCTTTGATCTTGAAAGTGCGCAATTTAATGAAAAAAGTGCAAAATAATAAAAATATAAGGTTTTTAAAGGTGTTCATAAAATATTGTGTAGCACTTTAGTGTAAAAATCAAGAATTGTGTACAAAAAGAAGGAGGAATATAGTGAAAATCGGGTTAGTTTGATTTTTAACTTTGATGATGAATATCTCAAAAACGAAACGTTGCCGAAAAAATATTTTTTCAGACTCGTAATCAGCGCCCCAAAAAACTCCCGTATACCAAATTTGGTCAAAATCGGAGAGGAGGCAACTGTCAAGACAATTACCTTAATTCTAATAAAGAAAAGAGTTCTGGACTGTTACATGTCCGCTGTGTCACCCGGTATATATACTAGCCATACTAAATTAATATTAACAATAACCTAACCACACAAACATTTTAAAACATTAAACAATAAAATTTTATTATTAAATTTTTTTAAATGAAAAAATACCCCATCATTAATAATTGGTAAACGCAAGTGTTGGTAGCGAAAAGGATGAGTATTATTTATATTATTTATTTATTTATTTATTTTTTCTACTTGCGTGCGCAAAGTACTTACTTTGCGCACGCAAATGACAGCGCAAAGTTTAGCTTTGCGCACGCATTTTCGTTCTGCTTATTTGCCGTATTTATGGTCGATTTTTTAATGTATTAATAACTTCTGGATGAAATAATATAAAAAAAAGGTTCTACATATTCTTTTATTGTGCTTTATTGAATTTTAGCTACATTTGGCGCTTAGTAAATATCCCATATGAATTTTCTTTATTATCATTTTAATATTTTTCCATGCACCATGTATTTCATAGACACCATGCTAAACAATAAAAAATCAAAGAATTTTTCTTGTTGCTGCAGCAACCAAATAAAAACATTTTCTAATGTCACGGAAGCATCAGGAAATTCGGTAAAAAGTTTAAAATAGGTTTCTAAGAATGGAGGAAGAATTGCCAGACGATGTTTTAAAAGCCGCAAGTTTGGCCAACTTAGAGCTCCTGCCGGCAAAATCAAAAGAAAAGTACGAGAAACAGTATAATTAATTTGAAACATGCTGTGAAGAAAAAGGCGTTAGAACTTTGAAAGAGGAGGTACTTTTAGCCTGTTTTCTCAAATTAAGCAAGGAATTTAGTCCAAATACTTTATGGTCGAAATACTCCACGCTGAAAAGTGTTTTAAAGATGAAGAAGTAGATATCGGCAAGTTTTATAAGTTAGCAGCATTTATTAAGAAACAAAATGTAGGCTTTCGGCCAAAAAAGTCAAGGATGTTTTCAAAAGAAGAAATATCTACATTTATTAATAAAGCACCTGATGAAATATATCTTTTGATAAAAATTGCGACCATTTTCGGACTTGCTGGCGCCTGCAGACGAGAAGAACTCGCAAAAATGACATCCGACATCGAGGACAAAGGCAACCTAATTGTTGTGAAGATTCCAGAAACTATACCTCACGTACTTTCGTCCTGTCTAAAGAGATCAACGACGGAAAGTATTTGTTCTTATATCGGAAGTATACAGCATTACGGCCACCGACAACACATCAACGGTTTTTCGTATATTTCAAAGGGGGAATTTACACACAACAATGCGTTGGGATCAATACATTTGGGAAGACGCCTTCTGAGATAGCAGCATTTTTAAAGTTTCCGAATCCAGAGCTATATACCGGCCACAGCTTTCGGCGATATTCTGCAACGTTACTTGCAAATTCCGGAAAAGGACTCATAGATATAAAGCGGTTAGGCGGTTGGAAATCGACAACGGTAGCCGAGGGATACATTGAAGAATCAACAGGCTACAAAAAGGGGTTAAGTAAAAAAAAATTAAACTGCAACAAGCCAAAAACTCTCAAGAAGCCAGATAAAATGTCCTGTTCCACAGACGTTCCACGTTCAATCAGCTAAAACACAAGATTTTGTCTTAACATCGAGCAGCGAACCATCATCGACGTTCCTAAGAAATCATTTGAAATCGGCCATAAACCTTCAACATACAACTAATTGTACTTTTAACATTAATATTGTTAATAATAATTAATAATAGTTTTTTTGTATAATCAGTTAAAATCAAAATTTAATTATTTACTTTGGATTTTTAATTTTTACTGAAATATTCATATATTTCTAATAATCATATTCTTTAATAAAACGCTTGTAGAAAAAGTATTCGAAAGTAGAAAAAGCATTGTTCCTAATACTTGCGCAAAGTGACTTTTCCGCACTTAAAGCTTATCCGAACTCCGCTTCGCGTCGTTCGTCTAACTGCTTTGGCGTGCGGAAAAGTATCACTTTGCCCACTTATTAGGAAAATAACTTTTTTTTTAGTGGAAAAAAATATAAAAGAATTTATAAAAAAGAAACAACACCATAAAAGCCTAGTCCAGATAATTTTTCATTTGTGGGGACAGATTTTTTTTGTTATCATTTTAAAAACTTAGAATTTTTTATTTGTCATAAGGGGACTACTTTTTACCATTTAATTAAATAATAGCAAAAATGTATAATATCGATCATTGCTAATAGGAAATTTGACTTAAGTTGTCAATGTCTTTTTTTTGGTTTACGCAAATTTGCGTAAACAAAACTGAATCCGAATCCTTAGAAGCCGTTGGCATGAAATTTCAACTACCAAGGTTTAAAATAAAACACAAACAAAAATTTTATTACTTAACTTTATTCTCTTTGGCTTTAACACTAGTTACGTTACCCAATCTTAAAAAATGTACATAGTACATTCCCCAGCAATAAGTGATTCCCAGGGCACAATAAACCGATGTTATCATTAAAGGCAAAAAAGGCAATTTATTTTCCAATCCCAACAATTTATGTATAAAATTTTCATAAAAGAACAAGCCTGTTAAACCAAGTATATAAATACTTTCGAAAGTATTTAAGAGTGGCAAAGTATACTTGCAAAACGACTTAAGGTGTATTTTATATAAACTGTAAAAAGCGTAGGAAGTGAACAAAAGTAACAAGAGCACTTTGATGGAAAGAAGAGGGTGGAAATAAGAGGGAAATAAGGAATAGTGTCCAACTGTTGATAGTATCAGGAAGATTTTGGCGTCAGCTGGATCCATTATGGAGAGTACACTGAAAAAAAAATGCGTCAGTATGCGATTTTGCTGCAAATAAATGTATATAAGTGTTTTAGAGGTAGTAGTTTTTGTATAATGTCCGTGGTGGTACTACAGCGTTGTCTTAAAAGTGCCGTGAGATGCAATATCTGCATGTTTGGTGCTTGGACAGCGTCAGTGGCGGCTTCATGATTTTCAACATTTTTTTACCTAAAATGTGAGACATGGGACTCACACCAAATACATTGGCGGCAAAAATTAGGGGTATTGATAAATTTCATATAAAGAATTTATTTTTTGCGCGATATTTGCTATATTTAATCGATAATGTCACCTTATCAGTAGTCTGCGTAGTAAAGGAATATCCACCTTTCATATTTTGTCCCGTTTTTTGTAATAAATAATAAAAACATCAGACTTGTGTTCTCTTATTTTAAAATTAGTAGTAAGAGACGTTTAACAGAGTCTATAGAATTTGTGCTGCTAGGGCCTTTAAGGCTTTTAATCCCTGCTGAGGATAATAGGGCCATTGAGATGCTACAGGCAGGACTGCGACAGGTTGACGTAGCGCGCGAGTTTAGAAAAAACTCAAAGTGTCATAAGCAGGCTTTGAAGTTGTTATAGGGAAATTAGAACAGTGACTCAAAGGCGGGAACAAGGTTGAAGAAGTACTACACGACAACAAGATCGTTATATTGCGTAAAGCGTGAAATCCCATACTACCAGCAACACGGTTACATCAGCTTTAAAACGCCTTAGACGTTCAAATTTTAATAAGGACAGTGACAAATTGCTTATACAAAATTAGGTTAGCTGCTCATAGAGCATTTCGAGGTGTGCCACCAACACAAAAGCACAGAATGGAGCATAAGGAGTGGGTAAGTCAGAAATTGAATTTTAGTTTGGAATGGAATTCGGTTCTGTTCTCTGATGCGTCCCATTTTATTTGTACAGTGATTCAAGGCGTGTAAGAGTGTAGAGAGATCACCAAACGCCGAGTCATGATGGCTTTTATATCAATTTTTCTTAAATGGCACAACACACAAGACCAATTAATATGTCTATAAAATATAATATGTATTGTTTCTTTTTAAATTTGGTGTTTTTTTAAAACAAACTACATTATTTTAACAAACTAATTTCCTTTCTTAATACGTGAAGTTGGGATAAAAAAAACCCTTTTTTAAATGAACATTCTTATAGAAACGCTTATTCAAACCCCAAATAAATTTCCATAAGAATAATGTATTTTTCTATTTATAATGAACCCGGATATAAGGAACTCTCGGGTAAAGTGAACCAAATTATGTTAGGGTTAAGTAAAATATTCCGTTTATAGGGAACTTTTCGGGGATCCCCCGGTAAATCCCCTGGAATTAAATTTAACAAGAGCGCAGATGCCTTGTTTTCAGTAGCATTTCAGACCTAAGTGTGAGTGATTCTTACAAGTTTGTTGTATTACGTATCGAATGGTCAAAATGGAAAAACAAAAACGTAAAGCTTTGACGCTAAAAGACAAGTATGATATTATTCAAAAGATAGAAAATGGTGTTAAACAAAGTGATATTTGTCATGAAATAAATTTTCCGAAATCAACCGTTTCCATAACGTGGAAAAAGAGAGAAAAGATTTTATCATCGTATGGAAAAGTAAATTCAAAGTGTAAAAGGCTGAGAAAATCGGCGCATGACGAGGTTGATAAGGGACTTTTACAGTGGTTAACTCAGAAAAGACAAGAGAATGTACCTTTAAGTGGCCCTATTTTTCAACAATAAGCCATTGAAATGGGCGTAAAATTGACGGAAATAATTTCGTATGTTCCAGAAGTTGGATTGAACGTTTTAAGAAGAGAAATTGTATTACAGGAGGAAAAACTGTTGGAGTCTGCATCAGTTGATATGAATGTGGTTAATAATTGGTTTACTACAGTTTGGCCTGATCTTCGTAAGAATTATGACAGTAATAACATTTTTAACGCCGACGAGACCGGGCTGTTTTACAGACTGACCCCTGATAAAACTTTAAAATTTCTTGGAGAAACCTGTGTTGGCGGCAAAATGTCTAAAGTTAGAATTACAGTTCTGGTGGCTGCAAACATGTCTGGTACAGAAAAACGAAAACTTCTTATTATCGGCAAATCCGCCAATCCTAGATGTTTTAAAAATAAAATATTACCAATTAAATATAGATCAAACAGTAAAGCATGGATGACATCTATTCTGTTTACTGAAGAGCTACTTCAGTGGGATGCAGAGTTACAGAAGAAAAACAGAAACATTTTACTTTTAGTCGATAATTGCCCAGCACATCCCGAAGTTCCACTAAAGCAAATTAAATTGGTTTTTATGCCACCTAATACCAGTGCAAAGCTGCAGCCCATGAATCAAGGAGTAATTCATTCATTGAAGAGTCATTATAGAAAAATTATGCTAATAAAGATGTTAGAAGCAATGGATAATGGACAAGATTTTTCAGTCAGCCTTTTAGACGCTGTGAACTTTATTCATCTAGCTTGGCAAGAAGTTAGTAAAGAAACTATTGCAAACTGTTTTAAGCATGCATGATTTTTTGAGGTGGAAAATTTATTTGATTCAGATGATGAGTTGCCTTTAAATGAGTGGATGAAAAAGCACATACATGATCAAGACAGTACTGATATTCAAGGATCCATTGAAGCAAAATGAGAAAAAGGTTGGAAGATTTTGACTTTTAAAATTACGCTACAATTTATGACCATGTTATTTCAACTGAAACCTTAACAGAAGAACAAATTATGCAGTCAGTTTCAAAAGGTAATACGATAAATTTAACCTTAGAATAAAACTACAGTTTTGTTATTTTTTTTCAGTAGCAAATGAAGAAGACGTAAGTGATGACGAAGAAAACGAGGATAAGGAACCTATTGAGGATGTTATGATCAATATTCCATCAGTTAAGGAGATGACACAGAAAATGGCAGAAATTCGCACTTTTCTGCAATCACGGGAAGTTTCAGAAGAAGTTTGGATAAGTAACATTAGTTTTTCCAACAGACTTGTACAATCTAAAATATCTGAATATCTGAATATACATTAATATTAATATATGTATTAATATTACGAGTACTGTTCATGTTATCTATCCTTTAAAATAAGCAAGTTGTAAACTTTAATCAAATGTAATAATAAAAACGCATTACAAAATTAAAATCTTTATTTTTTCTTTTATAACGAACTTCGGATATAGATGCATTTTTGAAGTTCACTATATCCGGACTTTACTGTATCCCCTAATTTTTGCCGCCAGTGTATATGCCAGATGCTTTTGGCCTCAAGAGGAACACTTTGGTAAAGGGAAAAATCGGACTCAAATTTTATCTTCAAATCCCAAATTACGCAAAATCTAAAATATTGCAAGGGAAAATTGTTAGGTCAAAAAATTTTAACTGGTATTGGTTATTTATTTGTGTATCTATGCTTTCTAAAAGAACACTGTTTTCATCATCTGCAGTCAAAACCAGATTATCGGCTCATTATGTATATTGGACCATCCATCTAAGGACATGCATACAGATTGTCTGGATAACTTGTTAAAACAATTGAATTTTTGTTTTAATATTTCCTTCAAGATCGTTGATGATAACTGAAATCTAGATGGTGGAAGATAACCAGGTCTTAGCATTTCCATGGCCTTTCGAACCTTCTTATTTTCTATATCTCTAAAATTGCAATTTGTTGCGTAAACGGCTTTGGCTATTTATCTGTCCAATTCTTTTTTTCTTATCTTGACCAGTGCGCACCAAGGAAGTTTAAAGGTGTATGGAAGCCCAATACTGTAGAACAAAATTGTCCAGGCGTGCAGGGCAGCGGAAATAGGGGGATAGGCCCCGCGGAGTTTGCGCAATGAATAGTAGGTCAGAGCCGGACTTCCATAATTATTTGATACTATCTATAAGGTTGACATCATCAAATGTCAAATTCAAGCATTCACTTTTTTTTGCACAAAATTGTTGGTTATTAAACGATACTAACATAAAATATTTAAAATTATTGTGTAATATTGGATTTTATATCATCTGATATAATATGGAAAGAAGCTTTCTATTTAAATGGTCGATATTTTTGTGAGTTTTGTATTTTTACCAAAAATCTTTGTAAATAAATAAAAACACGATTTTTTAAAAGAAATTTCAAACATTGTATAATAGTTTTATGTACTTATCGCCAATTTTGATAAAGAAGGGCAAGATAGTGTAAATGAGTTTAATCTAACCCTAAGATTCTGGTTGTATATTAAAAAGTAAAAAAAACTGCTTTTTAGGCATATACTTCTCACTAATAACAAACATTCATGAGACAGAATAACAGTGGTTAAAAATGTTTAGTAACCTTGGTACCTAGGTATCCATTGTAACTGTATCCGTTAAATATTATGTGTCTACAGTATGTCGAGCTTAAAAAGTTGATGTAAGTTTAAGAAACCAAAAATCTAATTTCTTTTTAAACAAATACAGAAAAAGCAAAAAGGAACTTTAACATAAAATTGTACTTTCCTTCATTCAATTAGAGGGACCTGTATATATTAAAATTTGCCTGGTCTGCCCAGTAATTAATAATTTTGGTCCTTTAAAAGAATGTACTAAATTATTAAATGAAATAAAAGTACCTAAATGTAAACCTTATTTCTTTTTAATAATCCACAGAAATACACAAACATTGTGGAAATCATCTAAAAGATAGTTAAGATTACTTTACTTTTCTCACTGCTATTTCCTATAAAATTTTTATTATTCTATTATTCATAATTGATATATTATTATTTTTTTGGTTACCTAACGTTACGTCTTATAAGAAGCACCTAATTTAAATATAAGAAATCTTACCTAAAGTAAAAAATGCCGGGTATGTTACCCTTGGATTTACAAGACAAAACCATACAACCTCTAATCATTTTGTTACGATATTATAAGTAACAAACAATAAACACAACATTATAGTCACAATTTAATAAACACTAATCACTAAAATAAGAAGGTTTTTATCAATCCAAAAAACTTCTGCAACCACAAAATATAGGTACTCACACAAAGCAAAACAATCGAAACTAATACGGCGCAAGGGGCACAGACCACAACGAAAATGACAAATGATGAGACGACGACGGTTGACGGTACAGCGCGGATATAGTTTCATACGCGCCGCGCTCTCCCTTGAACCAAAAACCTTAGACAACCTAGGACCAAAAACGGTACTACGGCTCTCATAAAAGTATAATGTGTTGCTAACTACACACTGATTTATCAGTGTGTAAGTAGGGAACACATTAAATTATTTCGTGGAATTTTGTTATTGCGCAGAATCGGCGGGGCCAACTCTGACAGTTATTTTCATACTGGGCTGGACATTTTTTGATCGAATGGGCCATAGCATTGGGCTTCCATACACCTTTAAACTTCCTTGGTGCGCACACATACCTACACTTCCTTTTTACAGTTATGGCTTTTTTGTTTCTTTCCCAACTGGATGGTTCCAGGCTGTGACTGACAATCACCATGAAGAGTTTAAAGACCACTGCTGATATCACTAGTTTCACTTTTGCAGGCTTCCCAATGACTTTTTAGTCTAGACCTTGCAATTCTTTACCAGAGTGTTTACATACTACACTACAACCTAGTTTGCCCACCACTTTCTTTTTTATGAATGTACAAAAACAAAAATACAAATTGAGGATTTGCTTTTAAAACTTAGATTTTCTTTGGAGGGTGTCCAAAAAAGAATCACCTTTTTTTTCGCAAATAACAAAAAAATTACCAAATTGTTTCCCTTGAGGCCAATATTATCCGGTATATATTTGGGGTGGTTAGTGCCATGTCTCACTTTTTATAAAAATATTTGAGAACGTTTTCGGCCTATCGCATTGTAACATTTTAAAAACTCACCCTGTATATGCACTATGTAGGCAGAGCTGTCGGTAATTGTATTAAAATAATTGAAAAATCGTATTCAATTACTTCTGAGTAATTGAATTACTTTAATTCAATTACTTTTTGAAAAAGGTAAATGTATTTGGATTATCAATTAGTAGGATAATGTAAATAGTAATTGGTAATTGATTTTCACGAATCCCAAGTAATTAAATTACTTATAAAGTAATTGAATTGCTTAGAAATTAATTCAATTACATAATAAATAATTAAATTACTACGAAAAATTCAATTACTTTTCTTTATGAAAAAACTGAGGGAATTTTGATCAGCCAGAAAGAGTATCTTGAAACACGGCGGGCCGCTTTTAATTAAACTAATTAAAGATACCTATATTATTTTTAACTGATCTTGCCGCCACCGTTTATATACTTTTTTTTTTGGAAAAATCTGTTGATCTTTGAAGTAGGATAAAAAGAAATTTTTAATTAAGAGTCACTTAATGTTGAACTTGCCAAGAAAGCAGTTTGAATAGTGTGACGTGCGCGTATAATGCATATTAGTATACATATTTTATTTGTTTAGTGTATCGTATTTAATATATGTGGTAATTTAAATAGAGTAATTGCTAAAATATTCAATTATTTTAGGTTTTAATTGAATTACTTTTAACAAACATGCTAGTAATTAATTGGTAATCATAATTTACTACTACTTAGAAAAGTAACTGGTAATTATAAATTCTTACCTAATAGGTATAATAGCCATCAAGATCGCCTTTTCATGGACATGCCAACCAAACATAAACGAAGTCAATCCACACAAAACCAAACACCTTAAGAAGTTTGAAGAGTTCTTAGTCATTGTGAATAACTTAACCATGGCGGGTATTGTAAAAATAAGGGTAAGTACCATGGTGGTGATGGGAATAATGTTCGGCAGTACTGTGTGGAAAATTCCTGTACCAAACCGCCCGTCATCGAAGCAGTGGAGTGGTTTGCAATGGGGATGCCTAATTTTGAAACTAAAACAAATACATATTTTGATTTCAAGGAACTTAACTGATTGACCAGAATAATAGTAAGACAACTAAAAAAGGCCAGTTTTGAAATAATGGGCATTTTAATATTAAAAAGGTGTATCTGGAAAACCTTTAGAATTATAGAAATTAAATTTTTTGCATTTTATAGAGAACCTGTGTAAAAGCTAGTGGCGCTTTTCTCGTTAGTTTTGTAGCTTTGTACTTTTAGCCTACTCTTCAGTGATTCGGTCATTTCACTAATTTAAACACCGCTCTCGCATTTAATTGTATTATTT
>JAHBCN010022694.1:0-13145 GCA_019359885.1 Listronotus oregonensis
TTGTAGAATTATGTATTATTAAAACTTGCACTCAAAATTTTTAACAAAAATTATTTGTCAGAAAAATTATATTTTCTAATCTATTAATTATTCAACAAATCAATTAAACCATTTTTAAAATTAAAACTACTTTCAATCATTTATATGCTTTTACCTATTTATTCATTAAATATGCAATAATTTAAAATTTTATAAGCGTTCAAAGATAATTCGGGGTTTTTTTCCTTTTTTTAAAATTAAAAAAAAGTTTTAACGTTATAGGTACAGGGTTTTTGGGTTTAAAAAAATGCCCCCCCTTTTTTATCTATCTTAGATAAAGAGATAGGGAAAAGAAATACAAAAGTTGTAGGGTTGTAACTGGGTTCTTTTATAACGTTACCAAAAAAATTGAACGTCCCTTTTTTTTAAGATATGACCCCTAACTTTTTTTAAATGGAACCCTTGTATATTATAACAAAATGAAAGATCCTTTTATCCCTTTTTTAAAAAAAATATATGCATAGTCGGAAATTTGGTTTGGCCGTTTTCGAAATATTTTGTTTAAAACCCTTTTTTTAAAATATAATTTTAAAGATTTTATTTTAGTGAAATCTAGTTTGGTGGGCCATTTTTTATTTTTAAAGATATCGAATAATTTATTTGATATAGCAAACAATTTAATTGTTAACATGGTCTTTCCGTTTATTTAACTAACACCCTATATTAGAAAATTTCTCTAACATCTTAGAATAAGCATTTCCCTTTTTCCAACGTCATCACAGAAAATTAGCCAAAACCCTATATAAAATAACAAAATTAAAAATAAAATTTTCGAAATGGGCCCAAAATTTTCCAACATACAACGTCTATATCCCCGTTTTATTTTTCCAAAGCTGCAATTGGAATTTGGTTTTGGTTTTAAACAAAAAATATTTGGGGTTAAAAATTCTGAATTTCTTGTATTGTTAAATTTTAGGAATTTTTTTTTTTTAACCCCCAAAAAAAAGATCTAACGGCGTTAATGGGCTTTGGGAAACCTAATTTTCCAAATTTCCTATCCAAAGGGAAATTTAATTAAGCAAAATCTTACCCAAAAACTGTGAGGCGGTGCCCCGTCCTGTTCCAAAAAATATGTTATTGACATTTAGTCGGAAAATTTTGTGGTGGGTATTAAAATTTTTCCCCAAAAGTTGTTGATCCTTGACCTTTAATGTATGTTGATAAAATACAGGACCTATTACTTTCCTTGTAAGATGCCGGCACAAAATGGGTTTCCGCCCGAAAATCGGATTGGCCTTCTTGATGGGAAAGAAACCCAATAATGGTTTTTTTGAAAATTCCCCAAAATAGAAAAATTTCATCGGACCACAATATTTTTTAAAAAAAAAAGGATTTTTCCAATTTTGATCATTCCGACAAAACCCCAGCCGTGCTTTTTTTTTGTCTTCTGATAAATACTGAACTTTTTAAATTTAAAAGGATGAAAATGGTGCTTTTTCAAAAAATTTATTGTATTTTCCAAAGGCAAGTTTAATTTCTACTAGCTTTTGGTTAGAATGTTCAGGGTATTCTAAAAAAAAAAAATTAAATAAAAAAGACTGGGTTTTTGTTTTTCTTTGTGAATTTTTTTTTTAAAACATCAAAAAAAATTTATGGATTGCTTTTCTTCATTAATTATAAAAAAAAATGTTACCCTTTTTAAAATAGGAATGTCTAATTCTATGTTCCCTTTTTTTTTATTTCTTTGACTTGTTCTCACTTTGTTCTTAAAGGAATTTTATTATTAACATTATTATATACCTTTTAAACTGTGTTATTGGGTAAAATTCATCCGGTATAAAAGATATATTCTAAGTGCTTGTTTTCGATTGTAACCACATCTAACGAAAACAAAATTTTCTTTTTTTTTTTCAGTAAAAACCCCCATTAAAATGTCCGTTTTGGCACTAAAACATGATAACAACTCAAATATATCGTTTCCATGGAAACTTAAATGATTTTTTCAAGGCATATCTGACCATTTGGCAAATACTTGGTTTGGTTTTTACTGTCATATCGTACGATGATATTTAAACAGAAATATTTCGAAAACGGCCAAACCAAATGTCGACTATGCATATATTTTTTAAATCGGAATAAAACTATCTTTTATTTTAGCTAATAATATACAAGGTGTTCCATTTAAAAAAAACGCAAGTTAGCGTCAAATCTTAAAAAGGCGACGTTCAATTGTTTTTTGGTAATGTTATAAAAGAACCTCAGTAACAACACTACAACTTCTGTATTTAACATTTTTACCCATCTCTTTACCTAAGATAGATAAATGGGGGGTGCATTTATAACCAATAACCCTGTTCATGCTTAAATGCAAGGTTTTCTAGGTAGTTTAGACACGAAGTATATTTTAGCACATTTTATTTTGAAAAACAAGGTGTGCTAAAAAGGTGCACTTCTCAAGCAATTTAATGATTTCTTAGTGTGTTAATCTTATTTTTTTGTGAAGATATTTATTAGGCTGCATAGGCATGTATGATGCAAATGAGCTAATAGATGGGTGTCCAAATAATCCTTTACCGCGAAGGCTGTCAAGTCCACGTGGAATTTTTACCAACATAAATGTATTTATACCATTTTTTTAATAATATTTTATAGTTAGAATTTTGCTCACAACTGTTGTCCTGAAATCTCTTTCTAAACACGTAAAATACCATATTGAACATTGATTAGAATTGATAGGCTTTTTCACCAACAAGCTATATACGGAAATTTCATTTAATTAGAAATTTGAAAAAAAAATAAAAGCAAGTCTTTAAATAGTGTTATCCAAATTTAAAGTAGGTATTATTGCTTTATAAATTAATAAAAATTGAATAAAGGAAGACTTATCTAAATGCAATATTATTTTATTAAGTTTCAAAAGTTTAAAATTACTAAAGACCAGAAACATAAGACGATGTGCTTAAAGCAGTGACCAAGAATTTAATTTATTGCAAATCAAGATTGATAATAAGGTATAGTTTTACTTATTAAGAGATTAAAAAATTAATTAATCAGTGGAAGTGTTCATGGAAATCTTAATGGTTTGATATTTAAAATGTGACCTAAAATTAAAGCACTTTTGCAAGCAGTAGGGAATGGTTTATTTTTAAATCAGATGTTTTGCCCAATAATTGTCTAGTTACTTGCAAGTAATGTTGCTTGTCGGCAATAGCAAAATTTTTATGTTAATAAATAAATGAAGCTATGTTTTTTGTTTTTTTTATTGTGGTGACAACTAGTAATCAAAAAATTCATTAACTCATTTAATTTTCTTATGTGCCTGTCACAATAACTAAATTCATTATTTTTATTATTTCGTCATAAATTAAAAAATGTTTTTAAAATATATTTATTTTGGAAATTAAAATATATTTTTATTGATGGTGTATTTTTTATTTTTATATTTTGGGGTTTTTTCTGCTTTACTACTTATGAGCAATCAGCATTACCAATTTTTTTATTCGGTCAATTTGATTGATTTTCCTTAAGTTTCTTTAAAGTAATAAATACTGGACACGGCGTTGTTGCCAAATGGTTACAGATTGAAAATTGCAACTTTGTTAATCGTTAGGATTGAATATAAAAATTATTTTGAAGTAGAAAAAAATACTGCGGATACCACTACCGAAGGTACCGGTACCAACTTTTTATTTTAAATAGAATACCTATATTTTTTGATATTTGGATGAAACATAAAATTCTAAACGTCTTCTATATTAGATGTCCTATAATAATTATAATACTATATTAGTTTTTATGTTGCTTTGCTTTATTAAATAAAAAAAATAAATATTCTACTTTTTCATTTTTTTTTATGTTAGGGGTGCAAAACCTTTATTTTGATTACTGCTGTAAAAAAGGTTGAACTTAAAATCTTAAAACTTGCACTTGCCAGAATTAATTTTAAATATCCTATCCATCCATCCATCTATCAAAACAGCAAGCTTCTCTGACCTCGTAAAATCAAAAATTGGTTATAAAAAAATCACCCAAGCGTACTTCAAACTAAACGCTACTGATCCATTAAAATATATTTCCTTTTTTAAAGGACTTTGGATATGCAGGCTTAAAAAAATATATTATAAGTAATTATTTTTTATTTAAAAATAAGGCAATGGCAAAGGCAAGGCATTCAAATGTTTGAAATTACCATTAATATGCTAAATACTTAAATGACATATTTTCACAATTTTTCGCAAAAAATTATATCTTTGTTCAATAGAAATATTATTTATGGCCACTGCAATTCTTTCCTTAATCTTGCTAAATTTCTGGTAGCATAGCATACACTTCATTTATTTGAGTCGAGTAAAAAAATCCGGTGGTGGTGTTAGGTCTAACGATCCTGCTGGCTAGCTAACAGGACCATTTGTCCCAATCCAGTTAGCTCCATATGTATTGTGGAGAAATTCAACCACAACACGAGCAATGTAAGCTGGTGCTCCATCCTGTTGGAACATTATATTTCGTACTTCGGCCAGTGGAAAATCTTGCAAAAATTTTTAATTTCGTATTCTAAAAACAACAAATATTGTTTCGCATCCAGTGGTCATTAAACGTATCTTTTTTCTTCTTTTAGATCTTATCAAAATTTTACTTTCTCCTTAATGTCTTTTGATACCTACATGTTTTAAATTTTAAATGAAATTTCATTTAGAGCTCTACGCTACTGCTGACGCTGATTTCAACTGGAAAGTCAACATTAATGAGGCCGCCAAGTTTTAATTATTAGGTTCGGCAACCCAACTTTTCAGTACGATTAAGTTAATTATAGATATTACTACAACTATATTCAGCCGCATAACTTGCTCAGGGTCACATATCTGTAAAGCATAATTGCATAAGGCTGAAAAGTTTGTTTGTTTGTTTGCAAAATTTAGGTATACTTAATAGTTACAAAATTAGGAATTTAGTAGAATATTGTATAATTCTCTACTTTTGCCTATAAAAAAAACTATGTAGATATTGTCTCATTTTAGTCAGTTTTAAGGTGTACTGGGGTTACTTTCCATAGTGGTAGGTCACATTTCTAATTAACTTGACAGATTATTGTGTCAAATTCATTATGACTATTTTAGTTTGAGGTCTACATAGTGATTTTAAAAATCTTTATTTAATAGGTATAGCTCGTAGATCCGTTATGATAACTCTGGTTTATATTGTTTAAACGAGTAACCAACAAGGACTTTTCAATAAATAAATCTGCTACAACAATACAAAACATATCTAGAATTTGTGGGTTTTAAATTTTAAATGGAAAGGGTTGATTTTCTTTTTAGATATGTGATATTCAAAAAAAAAGTTTAGCTTAAAACATATTTTAACGTCACCGTCAATTATTAATTATTATGTAAATTAACAATATAGAATAATAAGAAGACACTAAAAGTTATAGTTTTATTTTAACAGATGCTAAACGTGATGGTCATTTTACTCTTAGATTAGATTAGATTAGATTATTTGAGCGGAGATGGCGAAAAATGACCTCCACCACTGCAACCTTACCAGATTTATTGTGGTTTCTCCTATCGTTCTTTAGAGTACCTTGTCCAAGCCCGTCTTCTTAACTAGACTCCAGAGTCTCGACACTGGCCACTCCATATAACTTGCCGGTTTTGGCTTCTCCTCCCCAAGCCTAGTAAACCTAAGCCTGCATAGTGCTTCGCAATGGCACCACACATGTAAGGCTGTTTCTTCAGCCTCCTGGCAGAACCTACACAGGCTATCCTCCACCAGGTTTATTCTTTCCAGGTGCTTGTTGAGTTTACAATGTCCTGTTAGTTGACCTACCGTTATCCTTACGACCTTAAGGCTGTGGCTCAGTAGGTCCGATGTAAACTTGGCCGAGCGGGTCTTAATGAACTGCTTTGCCTGTCGTTGTCCCGGTGTTTGTACCCACCAGCTTTGAAACTGTCTGTCTACCCAACTCTTAATAGATGCTTTGAAGAGACCTGCCGAGATACCGCAGAATGGCTCCGGGCCTATCATTTCCGCGGCTGATCCTCTTTGGCTAGGTCGTCGGCCTCTTCGTTGCCTGGATGGCCTCGTGGCCTGGTACCCAGGCTACCGTAAGTTTGTTTGCCAAGCCGACTTTTTCCAGGGCCTGTATACAGTCCCCGACTAGTTTGGAATTAACTTTTGGGGAACTGATGGCCTTCAGGGCCGCTTGGCTATCTGAGTAAATGACGATATTTTTTCCTTTACTCCCTTTTTCTTTAATCCTCACGGCGCAATGCACTATTGCTGCGATTTTTGCTTGGAAAACCGTGGCGTGCTGACCGAGACTTAAGATTACCTTTTCTCTAGGCTTATCTCCATAGATGCCAGCTCCTACACCCTTGTTGGTCTTGGAGCCATCTGTATACCAGATATGATCGGCTTTGATTGGAGGGCCTCCCTTCCAGTCCTCCCTATCTGGTATGACAATACGAAAGTGTCTATTGAAGATGAAACGAGGGGTTATCCTGTCTGAGGGCATCTCAAACAATGAGCTGACCTCTTGGTCCTCCTCTATTTCCCATCTTGGAGTCCTTCGGTGTTCTATAATTGGACTTTGACCTCCTTTGAGCCTATAGAGTACCGCCTTTACTTGCCCCTGTATGTAGATGTGGAGTGGCGGCAGGTTTAGCAGCACTTCTAGGGCTGCGGTTGGAGTTGTTCTCATAGCTCCCGTGATGCATACGCATGCATGCATATTACTCTAAATATGTATTAATCATTTTCCGAAATAAACTTTTTATACCGTATCTGGGGTAAGTTCTTAAACTGCACGCATAAGCTTAGCTTTATATCTTTGACTTGACCTTTGAAAAATGACATGGTTTAAAATTAATTTAAAAAAGCTCTAAATACTATTCAATATCGTTTAAGAAAATCATCTGGTAAATACTCATAATCACTGACTTTTTGAACCAATGCTATACATTTTCGTTCTGGTGTCGGATTAGCTCAGCTTTCTACTCCATTCACTACGCTTTCATTTAAGATATATACTGGAACTTAGACGCAATGGCCTGTGTCGGCGAGGCATTATGAATATATTTTGTTATCCCCTCATGACGTCAATACAAAGGGTTATTTTTAGCCAATTAAAAAATATGTGCAAGGGGCCATTAAGTGTTAAAAAACAAAACAAATATTTAACCCTTTTATGTTTTTTTCCTTAATTTAGTTTAGGTTTATTACAATTGTCAAAATATTTTATCGTTTCGTTTAAAATAGCCATGGCATCCAAATATGTGGTACTACCTGACTCTGAATAATTTTTAATAGTGACGTAAATTCCAAAGGAAAAAACCACAATTAAAATTTAGGTACATATCTTTAGACGTAAAAGAAGTAAATTGGATTGTAAATATAACTTGTATGAATAAAAATATGGCACATGTAAATAAAACCTAACAAATTGAAATTTTAATTTTAATTCGTTGAGTTTCAAATTAAATATGAAGGCAAAACAAGGACTTAAGAAGAAGTGTATAATTTGCTTAACCCAAAATATTTAGAAAAGCCCATTACAAGAAAGACAGTAAGTAAAATATAAAGAAAATTTAGAGAAACAACGACAGCCAAAGAACTAAATACTAAGAGATGAATAAATAATAAAAGTAAAAATATTAGACTTAAATAAAACTCAATGAATAAAAAGTTTTAGCATTTTATTGTTTATTTAATTTATTTCTTTAATTATGTTATATGGCGTTAAAAATGACAGTATACTAATCTGCTTAAAAACCTTATCCAAAATATAACTTAAAGTACTTTCATTAACTTGCTTTATTTTGTGTATTATTGTTAATTATAAATCATATAAATTTTGGATGGATTTTCCTTATACACTTTTGATTTTAAATATCCCCAAAGGAAAAAATCCAGAGGTGTAGGATCTCCAGATCTTGCAGGCCCTTCTCTTCTACCAAACCACTTTCCGGAAAATACCACATTCAAATATTCACGTACTTGTCAAGCAAAATGGGGCAGAGCACCATCCTGTTAAAACAACATCGATCTATCTGGCATATCAGGCTGATTTCGATTTGGAAAAAAACTGCGAGAGTGGGAAATCAGTTATTTTAAATAGAAATTCTAAATATCAGTCTCTCGTAAGGTTTTTCGTAACAAAATTCCAATAATTTTATTACTTAAAATCCCTACCCAAACATTTACTTTTTGTGGATGTTAAGTATGAGTTTCTCTCATTCAACGGCGATTATTTGCTTTAATACCTAAAAATTTTGCTTATTTACCGTATCATAATCAAAACGTGGCTTTCATCACCAAACAGTATCTGACGATAAAAAAATTGATTTCAGTTGAACATTTTCATCATAGTTTTAGAAACTTCTAGCCCGTACAAATGATACTTTTCTTCCTTCAATAAACGACACAGTGGTTCGTTGGCTAACATCATTGTTTAAAGCTACTTCAGAAGGTGCACAATGGGGAATATTCCCAACATCTAACAAAATGTTCAATCTTGTATTTTCATTAATTTTTGGCCGTAGACGATCTTTGACTGTTCCCGTTTCTCTAATTTTTTTTTCAATTTTACCTACTGTACTTCTTGTAATGGGCCTTTCTGGATATTTTACAAACTTCTTCTTGAGTTCTTGTTTTGTCCCCATGTCCAATAAAAATAAAAAATTTAATTCGTAAAGGTCCATTTAGGTGCTCCATGTTTACTTTAATTACTGACACAAGTCATAATGACAATCCAGTTACAAGATTTACTTTTTACCTTTAAAGGTATGATCCTAAAATTAAATTTTACTTTTTTTGGTATGAGAGTTAAAGATAGGTATAGGATATACCATATGAATTATGCGTAGAATTTGACACAAAATTGAATATGGACTTAAAAAATAGTGTTCCATTAATAAAATCAACTTTGGTATTAAAATTTACTTTTTGACGCACCCTGTACATTTTCTTTTTAGTGCAAAAAATGCATAAGAAAAAATGTACTAGACGCGTACCAGCATTGTTTTTAAACCCAATACCTGTATATTTAATTTTTTGTTAGGGTGAAACTGGCTAAAGTTTCTGAATTTAAACAATAACAAATTGTGAGGTAAAATAAATTCCCTACTTAAAATGTATTTGATGCAAAAAAAGTTTTAAGTGTGGTTTTCGGGATTTAAACTTGACGCTAAGTTTGTTAGGAATACCGCGAAGGACAACAGAAAAAGTAAAGGTAAATAATTTAATAAAAAACATGCCTGTAACTTTTCTGAAGGAAATCTGACATGGCAAAATTAGATTGATTAAAAATTTTACGCTAAACTTAAAAACTAGGTTTGCTCAAAACCAATTTATTTTTAAAAATTAGGTCAAAATTTTTGCGTTAAATTTCCTAAATGTATAAAATCTACAGTTGTGTATCGATACTTCTTTTATTATGAGTAAAAATTCCAATACTCTATAGCTATTTACGTAACAAGTCGGGTAGATGACAAGTTGTTACAGTACGAGTTAAATTTTATGGACAAGGCAACGTATTACATTTCATTTCAAACTGTCGATGTCGTTTGGCTTTTTTTTTTAATTTAGAAGAAATAACTTCAAATTTAATTTATATGGTAAAAAAATATAGGTATAAGAAAAAATATTTTTTAAAATTTATCTTACTTTGGTTTTTTTAGGTAAAAGGGAATTTACAAAAAGTTATTATTTACGGATTTTAGTTAAATTTAAATATTTTATATTTATCCGGTTTTTTGTTCCATTTTGCTTTAAGGATTTATCTGCATTTGCCAAACAAACTAATGTGTACAGGGTATCCAAATTTGACCTTATCATGGGACCTCAAATATTAAAAATACAAAGTCAATTTAAAATAGGAAATTACGCTGATGCTGATCAAAAGTTAGAAGTTTAAAATTTTTTTGACGACTTTTAATAAAAACCAGAAGATTATTTATTTTTATTTTTTATACTCTATTTGAAAGATAAAACAAAATAAATTTAAAATCTTCTATGCCCGATTTTCGTGTTTACATGACAGTGCTATTAGATTTTCTCAACGTTTCTCAATGACTGCCATCACCAATTTGTTTTTAATACAGTCCTGGTATTTTTATTACATTTAAGAACTTTTAAGATCCCCAAATATAATATTTCAAATAATTACTGCTCTTTAAACATAATTTCCTATGGGAATCGATATACAAATTATTTAAATAAGTGCGATATGTCAATAATTTTAGATTTTAGGATGTTAGAAGTGTTACTCTGTTTCTAATACAAAAGTATAGATGTCGTTAGTTGTATAAAAACAGTGGTAAGAAGAATGTTAAAAAGTTTAATAATAAAAAGTTTTGCTTGTTCTTTTTAAATTGTAAAAACGTTGATTTTCATTAAAAGTAAAACCTATAGCAGTGTCTATTTCAATAATTACAGAGCAGTAAGTAATAAAATTCTTGTAAATAAATTGTTTTAATAATATTTATTAAATTAAAACATTAATTTTCAAAGGAAAATAAACAAATACTTTTCTTCTAGATAAATCCTTACCAAATTATCAAAAAAATTTAGTAGTCTTAAATTATATTAAAGAACTGGTAAAACCCCAAATTAAATTCTGATATTGGTCATTCGAGCTATCTATTGTTTTTTGTTTTTTAAAGAAAATATTTAAAATTACTTTTTGTGCTAAACCAATTTTTTTTTATATTTTGTGCAAAGGTCAAGGTAATTATTTTTTAAATTTTTTTTAAGGCTTAAGGGATTTTAAAACAAAATTCCGAACTTACTATTTCTTTTATCTAATTACCATGAAATGTTTAAAAATGTGTGCTTTGTCAGTTTTTCTTTTTTCACTCTTTGTTAAATTTAACAATTTAAAGTATTGCTAACTTTAACAAAGCGATCACCTCGGCCGTGACTGTAAATTTACCTTATTTGTAGAACAGAAAAAGGGATTTTTAATCGGTTTAAGAAATATTATTTTTGGAAAACTTATCATTTTTTTAATGTTTTTGTGAGGATTATTAATCTTTTCTAAATGCCTTATGGGGTTTTTAAGAAAAGGCCATGGTGTTAAAAGAACCTCTTTTTTGGTTTAATTCCTTTGCATCCATTTAAAAATTTGATAATTTTCTTACCTTTTTAATTTTTAATAATTAAACTTTTAACCTTTTCTCAACCCAAAACCCTATTTTAAAGACCAAATTGTTTTCTTTGCAGCTTTCAAGTTGTTGCCCTTGTCACTGGCAACAACTTTTAGAAACGGGCAAAAGTTCTGTTTATGCCCTTGGTACAAAAATAAATTTTTAATAAATTTTTAAATTTTTTTTGGTATTTTTTTGCAAAAATACCAGCAGTTTGTAATCGCTGCGCTCGATCGTTTAGTTAAAACCATCAATCGTCAATGAATGCCAAAGTAAGTTACATTTTTATTTTGGCGATGGTCTTGTCTTAAAAATCATGATTTTTTTTCTTTTTTTTATGTATTACGGTTTTAGGCAACCAACTTAACAACTGTTAATATTAGAATAATTAAGCATGATTACGTACAAGGTTTTTTCTTGTGTATATTTATGGTCCAGAAGCCAGTAACAGATTTACATGACCAGTTTCCTCCCAAGCGAAAATTGGTAGAATGCATCAGGGGGTTGTTTTATAAAACTTCGGGGAACGTCGTGCGGTTCCGCTGGACAATGAGCCGCGGTAGCCTTTATAATAATCTTTTTTAAAAACTTGTGTTTTTTATATTTTATTTGTTAAAATTTTAAATTTTGGCCCAGGGGAAAACCCAAAATTGTGTAAAAAAAAAAGGAAAATAGTGTAAATAAGGTTAGTTTGATTTTTAACTTTGATGATAAATATATTGAAAACGAAACGTTGCCGCAAATTTTTCAGGTTCATAATAGCGCCCCAAAAAACCCCGTATCAAATTTGGTCAAAATCGGAGAGGAACCCTTTTGAGACACTTCCGTCAAAAATAATTAGGAACCAATAATTGACACCCAAAAAATTACACGGGATTTTCATATCCCGCCCGACGATGCACCACCCCGGGATATTCACTTTTTCCTTTCAACTAAAAACTTTTAAATTGTAACCACCCAAAAATCTTAAAGAAAGAAAAAAACAATTAGCTGACTATAGCATAGTGCTTTGTATGTCGGTGGTCCTCGAACATGGAAAAAAATGCTTTTAATTTTCCCCTTAACTGTAAAATTTAAACCCGGTGATAACTTATTTTAACTATGGATAAATATATATGTCAGCTGGCTATCTCGGTAAAAACCCTCAGCTGATACTTAAAAAGTTATAGCGCAGGAGTTAGGGGGGACATCTATCCCTATTTAATAGAAATTTGGTAATTTAAAGTGTTAAAATGCACCATGTTATAGTCAGCTAATTGTTTTTCTTTTTTTTAAGATATTGGATTAGCTACAATTAAACAAGTTTTTAGTTGGAAGGAAATGAATGAATATGCCTGGTGGTGAATCGTGGGGCGGAATATAGGAAATCATTGTAATAATTATTGGCTTCCCTAATTATTTTGAATAAAAATTATTTTGAAGTTATTAAAACATGCAAATCTTGTCCAATAAAACCAAATTTTTTTAATAAAATTTTTAAAATGTTACTTTATCATTACCTTATAATGAAAACAATAAAAAATACCAGTTAGTTCTGAATTAACGTTTTTATTTTTAAATCACTCGTTGTCATTAATTAAAGGCTACCCCGCTCATTTCCCAGGAACCGCAGCGAGTTCCGGAACTTTATAATTTCAACCATCTGATGCATTTACAATTTTTCGCTTGGGAAAAATAATTAAAATTTTAAAACTGGCCAGGTTATTAGATACCTCTCAAAAATCGTTTATTAAAACAAATCTGGGAATTATGGAATTTTATTATTTAAAAAATACTACAAAGTAAAAATAAATAAATAAAAAAAATGATTTAAAAAATCTGAACATATGTTTACGTCATACGTATTTTTAAATGAAATCCGTCCAAACCAGATATGTCCATTTTATTTCCTTTTCGAGTGCCAAAAAAATATTTTGCCCTTTCAGTTATAAGTCCTGATATTAAATTGCCGTTTAAATTTTATTTGAAAATTTCGTTTACATTCACCAAAGGTTTAAATAAAACTGGTTAAAATTTAAA
>JAHBCN010022695.1:0-13231 GCA_019359885.1 Listronotus oregonensis
CAAATTTATTTTTTATTTATTATTTTACGAGTGGCCTGCAAAATAAATAACCTTTTTAATAATACCCCCCACTTTATATATAAGTCAGCTAAAACTATGTTGGGAGTATATATTTGCCTTAAATTTTTTGTCATGATTCTTCGTAAATATAAAGTTCAATATAATGCCGTTAATAAACCTTTGTTTAAGAAATTTCATAAATTTCTTTTTGAACTTCCAAAAGAAATAACAAGTACCAAAGTTTGATAACTATTCCACCAAAGATTCAAACCAAATTTCCCTTCTTTACTCTGTAAGTATCCTTAGTATTTGTATGCCTATAATCAGTCGGCTCAAAAACCGACATCAAATGGAAAAAACCACAGGGCTGAAACGCAAAGCCGCGAAATCATTCGCGGGCTTTTGTTTTTACCCTAATAAGCAAAAATTTCGCATCATCGGCTGCGGCAAGAAACTGGGAAATTTCTCCTTTTGACAATGTCTTGCTTTTCTTTTGCTTACATTCCTCGCTTTTTCGTTTTAGGAGTGCTTGTAACTGCGCGAACTTGCTTATATCCAAATTGCTCTTTGTAGCGATGACTGCTCTGAGCATTGAGTAAAAAGCCCATAGGCTGGACCAACTGTATTTCCTCGACATCGTCTCGAAATAAGCCAGAAAAACTTTTTCTTGAAACATATTTTTATTTTTTTTTTCGGAACAGCATTCGACAATTTTTGGTACACTCTTTCGTATTTTTTTTAATTATTTTGACGGCAACAGCGAAAGGGCTGCCGTCAGACATTCCACTTATTTTTGGTTCAAATGACTTATTTGAGTAAAATATCGCCAATGCAAAATTCTCGCGTCAAATAATTTGTATATTAAACATCACACAAACGGCCTTGTCGACATAGCAATTGAATGACAAACTAGTTTGCTTTTTTGGACCCAAAACAGGTAGAGGTACAGGTACAGATATACCTTGTGTCACAACATGACGTGAACTAATTTAAAATTTAAAAAATCATGTTTTTATTGATATTCGCGGTCGTAGATAAAATTTTGTATATTAATCGTGCGGTATCAGTTCACTTTAATACTCGTGTGATTACTCCGACTCGGTCTACGACCCCGTCAGAGGCAATATTTAACACTGGTTATTGTACCTAATGAAGCACTTACCGCACTTATTATATAAATAACTACTATAAAGTTCCAATGCTATCACAGCATTTTCTCATAACCCTTACTCACATTTAATGTGATAAAGAATGGTAACATCTTACAAAATTATTTTGGACCCCATAATTTATTAACCTATTTGCTCTATAGGCATTCTTTGGGTACCGAGGAAGAAGTAGATGAAGCAATAATAAAAAACAGCCGTCCTCTCCTAGAAGTGGAAGTAGAAACTCAATACCCTATCTTTCCTGGAAAAGTTCAGTTTAGACTTCTAAGAGCTGAGCAAAAAAGAGATGGTTATATGGAGCTAAGATGTGCTCCAGAAGAAAATTTGGTAAACGTATATATGCGAAGGATTGATTCTTCGGTTCAGGTTGCCCCGCAGGTTATATCTTCGGAAGCTCAAACAGTTTGTAAGTTTTTAATTAAATAATATAATAGCTATTTATAATATAAGGACATAAAGCATATAATTATTTTGCGAGTTTTTTTATGGCCGAGTCGTGCATAAAGCCATGTTTAGGCCATTATAAATGGGTTTCTTATAACTTTAAAAGTTTTGTTCTTTTACATTTTCAAACTGCTGTAGAATTGCTGTTGTCAATGTCAGGGAGTGATATTAGTAATACTGCAATAAAAAAATAAAGTGGTACAAATTTCGCGCATAATTCCTGTAACTTTGTAATTACCTGACAAACAAAAAAGTAACCTTATGAAAGTTGCCTAATATAGTTATTTTACTAACAAGTTCACAAAGTAATATTTTTCCACACGACTGTCGTTCTGGTTGGCAGTGCGAAAAAGTGACTTTGTACCTGCGTTATGAACAATATTTCTATTAAAAGCCTTTGATAACAACAAAAATAAAACATATTATATTGTTGCTTGAAAAACCTCACATTATTTGTCAAAATTCACAAATGTGATGCACTTATTATTATTACAAGAAGTAATTAAAATTTATTTTTTATTTTAAAATTACAAAGAAACTTAGACTAAATAAAAAACACTAAACGGATTTGTATGTTTTATAAAATAGTCTACAACCACTCTAATATACAGGGTGATTCATGAGGAAATGTCAATACTGCAGGTACGTAGTCAGGGTCCAAAAATAAACATAAAAGCCTATACAAATATGGCCTTCGTTTTCAAAATACAGGGTGTTAAAATTTTTATTTAATTTTTCTATTTTTTAAATAAAATCTATGATAATGTAAATATTGGAGTAAATATTGGTATCCGGGGGTTTTTTGGTATGACGGATTCAAATCTAATCTTATTACGGGTTTTACTTGTAGAAGGAGCCACCTACACGTCTTTTTACTATTTTGTACAATCACAACTTTTTGGTACGGCCCTGTATTACATTTTTAGGTGAATTAAATAATTTTTCTGTAATTTTCACGTCAAAAAGGTATACTTGTTAAAAGTTTATATGCGCAAACGTTTTCAAGTTATTTGGATTTAAAAAAAAATACGACGCATCTCATTTTATTAAAGCAAAATTAAAAAACAAAATAAAATAAAATGTATAATTAAACAATTTGTATTCTAATTTTCAATAAAATTATTGTTTTTAAATTATGTTTAGCAAAACATAAGCTAGGTTTTATAATTTTTAAAAATTCCACCATTTACTTCTAAGCACATGTCAGCTTTGTGGTGAACACCCTGTACCTAAGTATTAACATTTCCACATGAATCACCCTGTATATAAATTTTCCTTACTTTTTTGATTTTAGAGTAGTTTTATTCTTAAAACAGTTAAAAATGGGTAAAAACTTTAAATACAGACTCTTTTTATTTTCCTAGTAGATTCCAAATATGCAATCACAAGCAGGGTGTTCTATTTAAAAAACAAAGTTGGTCCCCATGGTTACCAAACCAGAAATGATAAAAAAAAATTAATGCAGGTAGAAATAAGGGGATTATTTTACTAAACAACTTTCATTAAGATCAGTTTCTCGTATACCAGGTACCAGAAAACTTTGCGTTCTAAATATTGATTAAGATCCGTTCATAAAATACGTTAGAATAGTAGGGGGGAGGGGGTATTGCTTAGTGTAACAATATGTGAGGGTAAGAAAACGTGACGTTCGCAGTTTATAAAACACATTTTTTTCTTGACTTTTTCATTTTATTTTTCTGTTAAGGTACAAAGTCATTTAGTATTAAGTGTGTACATATATACATGAACATATTAACCGTAACATAGACATTGTCGTTACAATAGCCTAATACAACAAATCATATTTACTTATTTTTGTTTCGGCACCGGCACTAGTAGTGTGGTTGGATGCAACCGGTCCTTTTATGAACTATTAAATCGAAAGGGGCTATTTATAGGGGGGTTTAGTTTTAGTGAGGTAATATTTATAGGGGGGTCGTAAGAGTGTGACAAAGGGAGAGAAGGAAGTCAAAAATGGAGAAATTCAGCGTGACGTAGTTTTTGAACGCTGTTACAATTTTGGTGTAACATCTCCAGCATATTTTAACTGGGGTACAATTTGGGCAACTAGAGCATTTTAACTTAAACATATTCCTTTAAATTATTTCAAAATAATTCTATTCCCAGGTACATACCCAAAGAACTCGGCAACACAATATCTATATGAAATAGGAGAGACAGAGACGTTCCTCAAAAAATGCGAGTCCAAAATCGTAGAATACACTAATGAAAATTTTGAAAATTTATCGGATTTACTTCAAGTAAGTACCTATATGACAAGAGCTATATTTCTTTAACTAATCAGGTACGATTCCTGTTTTTTCTTCTCTAGATATATGGAAAATATTAAAACTTTAATTTTTATGTAAGTAATGTTATTTCTCAAGCACCTTTTAAATATCTATAAACTTGTATTAGGGTTTATTCTATATACATCTACAGATTAATCATCACCTTCTTATTGTCTTTATATTAAACCAGGATTTTTAAGTTTATTTTAAACAACCCCTTTAAAAGTATTATAAAACCGAAAATTTATTATAATGAAAAAATGGTTTATATAAAAAGTTGCATATTCGTATCTGCCTTACCCATTCTTTGGGTTTTTTTTTTTTTTTTTTGGTGTGTAATACTTCCTTTGGACAAAGGCAAGTATTACACACCCAAAGAAACGGCTGAAAAAAAAGGTGCGATTTTACGCTTACTCAAAAGTTTTTTCTCATTCTAAATAAAAAAATAAACAAAAATGAATAAATTTTTTTATATATTCTTGTCAAATAGAAGTTAACAAAACTCCAGCCATGTTTGGTACAAATCATTATCATAATAATTTTAATGAAGCCTTATTTAAATTTAAAATTTACCTAGAGCTTAAAAATTATTTGTTATATAGACAGCATTGTTAACACTAATCTTGTTTTTTTTTCAAAGGTAAATGGCTTTATAAACCTTTATGCTAACGACTTTGCTACCTTAGTAACAGATCCAGTTACAGTTGAAGGCAGATCATCTGTTATAGAATTCAATGAATATA
This sequence comes from Listronotus oregonensis, assembly GCA_019359885.1. Lineage (NCBI taxonomy): Eukaryota > Metazoa > Arthropoda > Insecta > Coleoptera > Curculionidae > Listronotus > Listronotus oregonensis. The sequence goes on from JAHBCN010022695.1 coordinate 4,648, forward strand.
TGTTTTTTATGGATGTCAACCTATGCAAAGGAAAAATGATATCCGATTGTTACTGGCATCAGATGTGGACCGGCACCATTGCTTTAGCATATTCTGATATTGCACCTAATATTTTTTATAACGGACCTAACAAAGATGACGAGGTAAGAGCTGAGCACACTATGCAGCTAAAAAGCAGCCTGTGCCGTAATGAAATAATTGGTATTACCTTAACTTTAAAATATTAGAAAAACTACAAAATTTTATATGATAGACTGTACCAATTCGGTCACAAAAGAGTTACAAAAGATATTTCTTTAGCTTAACTGAAAAAAGTCCCTTGGCAAATCCCAGAATTGTCTTTGACACATTTAATGCTTTTGACGATCTGTGATCATAGTGCGCTTGCAAACAATTTCCTTTATATGGATTTTTACCTTAATCTATGTTCTTGGCCCTTCAGTTTTTTTTCTAACCGATGCCGCGATGTATTCCTGTTATAATAGATGATTCTGCTAGCGTTTACCAAATTAACGCTGGGGTTCATTAGGGCTTATTACTGGCACTCTCAAATTTATTCCTATTTAACATTACCGATCTTCGTTCTTTTCTACATAAACCCATTTATAATTTTGCTGAATACCGTACCTTTTACTCTAATATACAGTTTTTAAAGCCAGTGTCTGAGCCTGATTTGAAAAACAAGCCAGTGTTATACAGATTCTCAATTAATTGAGATAAGAAAAGCTTGCCCTAGGTAATGCCTTAAAGAAACAATCTTGTTTGCGCTGCAAATACTTATTCCTTACTAATGAGCTGCTAGGTTCTGCAAAAAAAGAGTCACTTTATCTAAAACTGCTGACCTGGGTAGTTGGTTTGCTGACCCTGTCCTGCTGATGGATTCTATTTAAAAGGATCAGCCTTGACACGACACTCTTAAAACAACATGGAGGGACCACACTAAATCTGTAGTTATGGTTGCCTTAGAAGATGACTAATATGTCCAACCTCGTTTAAAAATAATCTACTTTAGTTATTTACTGCCTTTTATTCTAATAGGCGCCATATTGATTTGTTTGGGATCAGGGAGGAATTAATTTTATCTACGACGTTATTTACAAGCTTAAAAGTCAAGACGAGGCAAACATTAGATTTAAATGTAAATATGGCCCATGTTTTATTTACACCCTAAAGTATAATAATGACACCCCCAACATGAAATATATTTTTTAAATAAAAGTAAACTTTCGGTTTAGTCATCAATAGGTTTTCAGTTTTCGGCTGTTAAAAACAAAAGTTTTATTTTGGTGATTGGTAAGCGTCATACCTATTTTAAAGTGTTCATTTAATATTTAAAAAATCTTTTTAAAACTTACACCTTTAGATTTTTTCTTATGCCTTCTATTGTCTATTTCTTTTAATAACTTTTCAAAAAGGTGGTCAATATATAAATGAATACCTGTAAAGTGTTTAAAACTCGGCTTTTATCATTGGGGTCTAAAGAATACGTGGTGCGTAAAGTTATATTCTTAAAAAAGATGTACAAGTATTAAAAAGAGATATAACCTTCCTCATGTTTGTGTAAAACCGGCTTCTCAAACTGATTATTTGTTGGAGGATCACATGTCATAGGTTTTCAAAAATTTAAAGCATTAGCGACGGGCGTAAAAATACATGTAAATAAATAAAATAAAAATAATGAAATATTCTTAGGTAATATTTAATTTTATAAAAGAGTTATAAAAAAAACAGAAAAAGGAAATAGTAAAGTTGAAATTAAATCTAATACTTAGTCATATAACCCTGTTAGTTCTTCTATTACTTGAGGTCAGTCTACTTTGCATTGACTGAATTATATTGGATAAATATTTGGATTCGGCTGGTCCCAGCACTGGTGGATTATTTTGTTTTAATTATCCCCCAACGTTTTTAATCGAATTAATATCGGGTCCAACATTGGCCCACAGCAGAACTGTGTAAAATGGATTGCTAGCCAAGAAATCCAATATTATTGCAAGCATCCTTTGCTGTTATAAATAGACTTTCTTCAAAGTATTCCAACAAAACAGCATCTTGTCCAAAGTTGAACGTTTGGAACGACCGGAACCAATTTTTTTTTACTTAATTTTCTTGCTCGCTTGGTTGTTTAATTTTCAAGATAGTTTTCTTATTTCTATGCAACTGCAATAACTCTGCTACCGCACAAATTAATCATCTTTCTTTAATTTTGCATACTACGAAAAACAAAGTAGGTTACCTCTTCTTCTAAATCTTGAAGCCTTTCTTATGAATACAACTGTTCCATGGGCCGGGTTTTTGATATGGGCCCACGAATCAGGTTTCGGACTGAACGAACCCGATAGGTCTTTTGGTCCTAATCAGGCCTAACAGGTTGTTCGGGCCTGTTACGATTCCGGTTAAAAGATAAATATAATATTAGCCAGTGTTAATTGTCAATCGTTTATTTGGTTCTAATTAACAGCTAATTTTTTTTATTATATTTCTATCACCTGGGCTGGAACAGATTTTAGAGTATCAAAAAACTTCGCTTAAGCCTAAATACATAAATGATATGTTATTCTTACATAGTAACCTGTAACTGTCCTGCCAGGGAAGAAGAAGAACTGTCCTGTCAAATAATTGCATTGCATCAGGCCAGGTGAATCGCTTGGGTCTGACGAGTCTTTCGTGCGGAATGAGCACGTCGGACAAGGTCGGCCTGTCAGGTCAGGTGGGACTCTCAGGCCCCAGAAAATCGGCCCGTGCAGGCCTTTAGTAAATTAGGACAAAATTGCGCAATCCAAACACTCAATAATATAATATTCAAAAATGAAAAAAACAGCGAAAACTAAAAAATCTACTAAATAATCAACTAAAAATATATTGTTGCCATAAGCTTCTTAATTTAAAATGTTTAATTTATTTAACTATTAGACAATCATGTAGAAAAAAGGAAATTAAAGTTGTGGTTTATTCTATAAAATCCTTTAAAATAATACAAGAATTGTTTTTTGCAAAATTTTGTTTTTTTTCTGGTTATATCTGTAAGTATTAAAGTTCGTACATTTATAGATATTTCCTTACGAAAGTTGGTCTTTTACTCAATTTATTTTAAATTTGAGATAACCCTTATATCCTGATTTGTTAAATTTTAATACATTTTAGGTAGCCAAAGCAGTTCATGGACAAAATGTAGTACTTATATGGAGTTTCCAAGACGGCCTGAAACCTAAACTTATTCTAGAGTCACCAAGAGAAGTCAATCGACTGTCATTCTGCAAATTCGATGAGAATGTTTTAGTTGGTGGTTGCAAAAATGGACAAATTGTAAAATATAAACGAAAACATACGAAACCCGTGGTTAACCTATTAACAGTTAAATTTTTAGGTAATTTGGGATCTTCGTAATAAACTTCAAAAAGTAGAAGAAAAAGAAGTTTTAACTATAGCCCAACAAAAATATCGAAACTATATGCATTCCCTAATGGGTTGGATGAAAAATGTTCATGATATTTCTATCGTTAGACCGGCGGCAGTTTCAGATCTAAGATATTCTCATAAATCTTCTGTTACCGGTAAATATAAAGCTGTGCTAAATAAAGGGTTTGACTACAAATAATTTAAAATGTGAAATCTAGTAGCGGTCTATGTCAGAGGTCAACTAATCAGAGGAACATTTAAAATAATGAAATGGCCTATTTATTCTAGAAAAAAGAAATAATACATTTTTAAAATTGAAATGTAAATATAATATTACCCCATAACTTTTTGAATAGGAGTCAAAAATTTAGTTTTACTCACGATTTGACATGTTAACATGAGTTTTATGACAGAAACAGGCGTTAAAGAAATTATGAAAATTGAAACAAGAAAGACATTAATCAGGGCATCAAACTATAAAATATTTTTTTTGTGATGAAAATTGGGAAAAATTAGAAAAGAAACAAAAAAACCGGTTAAGCACGTAAAACGACTGATCTGCGATTAAGCCAAGCCTTGTCTGCCAGAAAACAAGTGTTGTTGAATATACGAGGTGGCAGGCTGTTTTTGCTGGAAACTCTTCAGAAAAATGTATCTTTAAAGAAGCGAGATATGCTTCGTCTATCAGAAAGATCCAGAACATTAGTTAAATAAACAAAAAGTAAAAAAAAAAATAAATAAATAATGCATTTTTTTTAACCTTAATCGCTTATTATATAAGTAAATATGGGTCCTGGAGAAAAGAGAGAAAAAGAAAAGTTTCGTAAATAAATTTCGTACCAGGACTGGCTAGAAATCTTAAAGTATATAACGCTTGTTGCAAAAAAGCAATAAATAAAGAAAAAGGCAAAAAACGTAGTTTTTGCATGATTTTTTAAAACCCTTTAGGCTTCTTTAAATTCCCTTATATTAAAAAAAAAAGAATATATCCTATGATGAAGCGTGCCAAATTTCGTGAAATAGCTTTTGCAGACTATATTTGCAACCCAATTTTTTTTCAAAGAATGGACAGTTATTCAAACTGATTATAATTATTTTTTTACATATGTTGGAGGTCTTAATTTTCATATGTTTTTTTTTGGTAAATAGGAATCCGATGGTTTGGGTTTCCTTAGTATTTGTTTAAAGTTATGACCATTAAAATTTTTTAACATGCTTTTTTAATTTAAACGAATTTAAAAATGTTTTTATTTGCTTTAAAATTATTTTGTTTATAAAGTAAAATAATAATTTCAAGTTAACAATGTGCAAAAAGTTATTTTTTGCTTTTGTTTATAGAAGTGCCGTGAGCATATTTTCATTTTTGTGACATATATTTCTCTTATGGTTTTTAGCAAAAATATGCCCGCCACCTCGTATATCCAATCAAAAACAGATTTTGCTTGGTCTAGGTTTCTTTGTTAGTATTAAAGGTCTAGCTTATTAACCTTACGCTTAGATATTGAGAATAAGCGTAATAATAATAAGAATAACCCAAGACATAATTTCATAATGGGCATAGGGTATTTCGTAAACTGCCGAAAACTTTTCTTTTTAAAGGTCTAGTATGGATGGATCCACACTTCGAATATTCCAGAACTGGCAATTTGTCCGAAATAGACCAAGAAGATGAAGAAAGAAAAGATAAATACTCCATGCAACTTCTTTCCAGTAGTCTGGATGGTTCGATTATGATATGGGATTTAAAAAAGAAACCTATTATTAATCCTGGAGGATTTAAACCAAAAAGGTTGAAAAGATTGAAGAAAAGACCTAGCGCGTTGGAGGTAAAAGGTTTAATATAACTATAATGCTATCAACGGCATTTCACTTTTCTTGTGTTTTTTAAAGCACTTTTAAATGTATATAGCTAAGCAGCCATCCGAATACTGCCACACTTTTTGGATCATATCTGCTCAGTGCATTTGTAAAGTAGTGAAGAGATTCGTTAAAAATTTAAAAAATAACTTTTGAGAAAAACGAGCGATCCCGTTAAATTTAATTTCCTTTCGCGCATTTTTTCTGGTAGAATCGATATGTACAGGGCAATTCCCGTAGAAGGTATAACGTAATAGATATTTTTTTAAATGGCAACCCACATTTTTATTACGGGGTTGAAAGCAGGACCGTATTTAGGCGGTGGCGAGATGGGCGCCCGCAAAGGGCGCAGCTACCTGTGGGGCGCAAAATCAGCTATGAATTTTGTTTTTTATCAGTTGTCAGTACCGTAGTCATATTATTATTATTATTTTTCTTTAAGACAAAATTAAATAAATAAATTACAACATTATACTGTCTTTAAATAAATTGATAAAATTAGGCATTTTTTTTATAAAAATAATATATATTATACAAAGTACTTTTTTTTTTGTGTACAGGGTTTTTTTCTGTCATGTCCAAGGGGCGTTTTTTAATGAAAAAATTATACAGTCCCGTAGGCCCAAAAAATTTGTCAGTTATTATTATAATCATCGGAATTTCTTGGCAGTAACTCATTCATACATACGCTTACCCAAAAAAATAATTTTTGATACTGGGGGAAAAAAATTATATGGCGGTTTTTTTTATATTTTTTCCCGTCATACTCAAAAACCCTTTTGTAATTTTTTTTTTTCCAATCTTCACTTAAACATACTGGGGGATGTAAACAGGAGTCTCAAAATGACCTTTAAATTTTTCAAAATAAAAAAAAAACATGGGAGACTTTAAACAGTAACAAGTTAGATAAACCCATAATGAACCCAAACAAAATATTTGTCTGGTGTAGTAGGTGTTTTTTTAAAAAAATGGTTGGGGGAAAAAAATATATTATATGTTTGTATTATAGTACGTCAAATTATTTTGAATTTGTATTTGAAAAAAATGTGCAAAGTTAAAAAGAATTTAATAGGCGTTTTTCTGATTTTTTTTAGCAGTGCAAAACCCATGAAAATAAAGGCCAAAAAAATTTTTACCGATTTTTTTTGGCCAAATTAAAAATCAATTTTAAGTTTGAATTTTGGCCCCTGACGTCACGGCCCTAAATTTTTATTGGGGAATTTCCTTTGTTGTCGCTTTTTGTTATTCGATACGCCTGTCATCAAATATCGATATGGGAACATCTACAAAGTTGGGTTTCCTTTAATTGTCATATTGTCAATGTCACTATAATCGAAACCCTCTAATATTTATTAATAATTTCTAATTTGAAAATAGTGTGTTCTTTCAAATTTCCCAATTTATTATATAGATTTTTTCCCCCAAACTTTCCTTGATATGAACCCATTTTAAAAAATTTTCGATTTTTATTCAAAAAAAAAAATATTTTTTATTATTTGCAAAACCCAAAAAAGTTTGGGATTTTAAAAAAACTTTTCTTTCAAAAACAAGACGATGGAAAAACTTGTTGCGGGAGGTATTGAGAAAATTAAAGGCATGCCTATTACTGTTGGGGAAAAAATTTTGATGTAATTTTTTATTTTTTTATTCCAATTGAAACTATTTGGGTTTCCGTTTTTGAAAAGTCTAAAAAGTTTTCCTTTTTTAGCTTTCGTTAAAATCGATACGATTTGATATCGATGTTCCCAAAAAGTTTTGGCATCATTTAAAATTTGATTGGGGGGAGTGGCGGGGCTTTTAAAAATTACAATGATAATTAAACCTTAAATAGAAAAGAAGGGGGGTCTGTTTTTCTTTATTTAGCGGTTTTTTGCTTAATTTTCTTTTTTTAAATTTTTTCCCAACATTATCAATATCTTGGTGAAAATACCCTATTCAGTAATTTTTAGTTAGTAAAATACTCCACAATGAACAAAAAAGGTTTGTGTTACAAATTTAAAAATAACGCTAGGATTAGAATACCCACCCAACCATTTTATCGGGCCCTTTTTAAATTTTAATTTTTGGGGGAAATATAATTTTCCATAGTTCTAACTGAATGTCGGATTCAGTTAAATGAACTGGACAAAAATTAAAGTTCCCCGGAAAAAATATATTTTTTTGACATAGAAATATCCCGATATTTCGACGTACTGATAAAAAAACATTTTATGTATTTGTTTCCAAGGACACCATTTTTTAAAAAAACCCCCACTAGACAAATATTTTTTGGGGTTTATCAGGGTTTTTTCTTTTTTCTGTTTAAAGTTTACCATGGTGTTTTTTTTTTTTTAAAATGATTAAAGGGGTTTAAACCCCAAAACTTTTTTTTTATTAAGATAAATGCATTTTAAATTTTATTCATGTTTTATTAAAAATTCGAATTTTTTGTAATACTAAATACATTTCGAAATTCCCCTTTAAAAACCCAATGTTTATAGTCTTGTGAAAAAAAAAATTTTCAACGCGGTTTCAGTATGATTGGAAAATAAGATAAAAAACCCTTAATTTTTTTACCCCTATCTAAAAAAAGTTTTTTTAGGGGGAAATATAAATATATATATACGGGGTGGGAAAAAATATTTCCTATTTTGCTTTAAATTTAAAAAAAAAGTATCGGTATTCACTATGGCGATATTTTTTTTTTGGAAAAATAGGCTTTGGGGGGGTTTTTAAAATTGTTGACAGTTGTCAAAATGCCGCGTTGGTTAACAGAACACGATTTTTTTTGTCGAAAAAAATTTTTGAATATTTCCCCTTTTAGCCGTTCAAAGGTGTTTTTACGTCAAAATTTTAAGACCGACAAAATTTGGCGGAAACCCCTTTCAGTTTGGTTCGTAAATGGGGGAGGAGGTCCGTTTAGACAAGAAGTCAAGGGGGGGAAGATCTGCCCCCGGACTGAACAAAAAAAATTAGAAATGCAAATTTTCTAGTCCCAAAAAATCTGTTGTTAAACACGCTCTGTTTTAAATTTACTGGGGGAAAAAGAAGAATGTTAAAAAAAAAAATTTTCACCCCTACAAGATCCCAAATGTTCAAGAAATAAATCATCAGGATAAGATTAATAGACTTGAGTTCTGTCGCCTTTTTGTACCAATTATCAAGGTATTGAAAACAATATGTTTATGAGCGATGAGGCCCACTTTTATTTAAACGGAGATGTAAATAAACAGAATTGCGGGACACCATATTCAAAGCATAATAAAAACCCATCTTTTTTTTTTTCCTTTTTTGTTTTGTTTTTAAAGTTAATAAATTTTTTTAAAACAATTTAAAAAGGGTTGTTCAT
>JAHBCN010022696.1:0-13122 GCA_019359885.1 Listronotus oregonensis
AAAGGTTATTCTCAAAAAAAAAACGCCCACAAAGTTAAATGACTTTTTCTTCTCCAAAGCTTGGTCGCTTATAAGTAAAGCACAGCTTTTTTCGCCACAGCAAATATGATTGATTTTTTAAGGTTTGAGAGACGCCACAACCCAATAATCATTTAGGTCTCTGCGAAAGAGATATTTAAATAACCCTGAGCTAATTTCCCAAATGGGGCTTAGACACTGGCTTTGGCTTAAAATTATACCTGAAGGTATGTACATATTAGCAACACACAAAATTCTGGTTTAAAGTTCACTGTGTGGTTAAACTAGTACTTTATCGATAGACAGGGAATAAACTTAAGTTTGCAGCTGGGGTTAGAGAATGACTTGATAAAATCATTAGATTTTACGGTACTATCGTACTAATATAAAAAAGAAATAGAGTCAAGTGCCAGTTCTGAACCCAGGAGTATTCCAGCATTAACTTGGTAAAAGGTACACGTCGATTAGAAAGGAAAGCAATGGAAGCAATGGGAGCAATTTTGCCCTACCATTCCAGAGCGTCGCTAAAAACAAACAAAAAATAGTTTTTTCGGTATGGCACCCCTTTAGCGACACGCTATTGGAAATGGCAGTGTAATCTTCGCTTAAGTGATGCAACAGAGCATCTTAAAACCAAAACGCCATACATATTATACATGTTCATTGCTAAAAATGACATGTTTACCCCGTTATGGCGGTCACTTAGCGACACCCCAGAGGTATGGCGTTTTGAAATCTTGTTCTACAGTTCAATGTTAACAATGATAACGAAAAACAGCTTGGAGCCCATAATCCATGTCCACAGTGGAAAAATTACACATTTCGGTTAGTATGGCGGACCTTAAGTGACGCCATATTGGTATGGCACATTGAGTTCACGGACTTTTGCGACCTCCTTGACGACATAAAACAAGAATCAAAGTAAGGCCTATGATCCAGGGGCATGGATATTAATTACACGTTTGAAAATTCACTCCTCCTAAAAGCTACCCTTTAGGAATGCCATACCGGGAATTCAAAGTGGAGAATAGCGATGTCTATCAACCCCCAAAGCCTCGGCGTGGGGCCTAACCCTCTCGGCTCCAGGTCTAGAAAGAGGCGATTTAAGATGCAAGTTTAAACTAACACCAATGATTTCTTGGTATTAGTTAAAACAAATGCGCTTGATCTGTATGACACAGAAGTGTCAGAAAAAAATACAAGGCATTCCTTAATTAAATGTTTTCCCCACATTACAAGCCTAAACAAATAGTTTTGTCAAGGATATTTAAGTTTGCATGTCATTAAAAATTGGGTTAACGCTAATTACAACGATTGATATATAGCATTATGACATCATGAGCCGATAAGAGCTGCCCAAAAAAATTATGTGACCTTAAATACGTCAATAAATTACCTAATTTTACATCGATAAAAAGCTAATACGTTTTTAATCGACTGATCTAATTTTAGTGATTTTCTCATAACTCATTACATTGCGGTTAAATTTGTTTGTTTTATGAATTCTTTTTTTTTAATGTGGATAATGGCGTAAATAAGCTTAAAGTATGGAAGGATTAGGAGCATTTTTAGAAGATAAACGCAGTTCACAACACAAAATGTTTTAAGTAAGTCTCTATCTTTATTGTTTCTACAGAGTGGTACAAAAAATCCTCAGAGCTATGAGAAAGTGTTGATTGTTCCGTTGTTAATTACAATTAAAAAAACCTACATTTAGGAAAAATTGAAAAAGTGTTTTTGCAAAAAAAGTCATATTCAAAATGACAATGTAAAACAGCCATTTTCTGAGTTTTTTCCGTAAACTCCTGAGGAAAATGATGTAAATAAAAACAAAAGATATACGACATAAAATTTACTATTTCATAATTTGACGCCTTATTTATTGCTTCGTTTTTAAAGGATTTTTTTTTATACGTTTAATGAAAAGAATATTGTAGAAATTTTTAGTAACAACAGAATTAATTTTATTCATATAAAAAAATTTCGATTTAAATTAGAAGAAAGACAAATTAACAATAATTATCTGAAATGCCAAAACACAAAACTCACTATTGTATCAAAGGCTTGCGATTTTTTATGTTGGGACAGTCCACAAAGGCTGATGCCTCAATACTAACGGACTGTGGGTGTCTTAAGTGTGGTGAGGGGGAGTTTGTTCACAAGGGACTTAAATATTTGTAGATTGGGAGGAGACGGAAAAACTTCCGCGGACAGTAGGTTCCACAGTCTTCACACTCTAGGGATGAAGGAACGAAGAACGCGGGAAGTTTGGGGCCTCTCTAACTGAACTGTACAAGGATGCATAAAAGTTGCACTACGTGTTGCTCTGTTGGGAGCTTTCAGAGAAGGAATTATACTGGCCAACTCCTCTGAGCAGAAGCCGTAAAAATACCTATAGAAGAGCGACAGATTCCCTAAAGCTCGACGATGGGCAATAAAAGGAAGCCCTTTTGTGAGCGTAGGATCAATAATAAAAGGAACGGCTCTTGATTGAATGGAGTCCAGAATGCTAAGTGTTGTAGGGGACGCCATTCCCCAGACATGAGAACAATATTCTAAAGAGGGTCTGATTTGGGATACATACAGAGTATACAAATAAAAGAAAAGAAATACTTTCTGGATCGAAAGAGGAATCCAAGCTTTTTTGAAGCTGCCGAGGATATGGATGTAATGTGTTTGTGCCAGTTGATGTTATTCTCAAAAGTAACGCCGACAAGATTAAACGACTCTTTGTTGCAGAACTTGGCCGCTTGTATGTAACGGATGAGCATTGACAGACCTTTTTCGCGACAGCGAACATGACTGTGTCTTCAAGGCATTAAACTAAACAAGATTTTTGGCGACCCAATCCAAGATAAGTTTGAGGTCTTGTGAAAGAGATATCTGCATTGACCTGCGCTTGTTTTCCAAATCAGAAATACATGTTGGCTTAAGAAATTGAATACTAGAGTGGAGGGTACTATCATCAGCAAAACTGTAAATGGGATTAATTGTGGAAGAGAGAAGATCGTTAATGTGTAGAAGAAACAGCGTGGGTGCCAGCACTGAGCTCTGGAATACCCCAGCATAAATTTGGTAGAAGCTGGAAAAATGTCCATCTACAATAACTGATTTACGTCGCTTAGAAAGGAAACTGGAGAGCTAAGAGCAAAGTTTAGGTGGAAGACTGTAAGAAGGAAGTTTGTTAAGAAGCCCATCATGCCAGACCTGATCGAAAGCCTTAGATATGTCAAGAGCAACGATCTGGGATTCACCAAGAAACTCAAGGGACTTGTTCCAGCTGTGCGAGACAAAGGAAAGAAGATCAGCTGTGACGGAATCCATACCGTCTATCATGTAAAATCTTTTGTTTTTCCAGATATTTGAAGATTTGGGAATTAATTAATTTTTCTATTACTTTGCAAACAACAGAAAGAAGAGATATAGATCTATAGTTAGAAGGGAGAGTTTTGCATCCTTTTTTGGGACAGGTTGCACACGTGCAGCTTTTCAACTCTCCGGGTAAATACTCGTGTCGTAAGAGATTTAAAAGAGGCGACTTAGGATGGGTACAAGCACGGGAGCACATTTTTTAAGACGATTGCTGGTAAGCCATCCAGCCCAGACGATTTTTTAGTATTAAGATAGGAAAGAATACGCTTAATCTGTTTGACTTTAAAAATGATATCGGAAATTTTATGAGTAACAGGGGCAACTGTTGGGAGAGGAAGATTAATAGGAGAATCAAGCGTAGAATTGGCAGCAAATGGTTTGGCAAATAGTTTGGCTTTTCCTTTAGAGGTGGCAAGATTGGCGCTGATTAAAATATAATATTTCCTAAAAGAAACAATTTACAACATAAAACTGTTTTACATAAGTAGTGAGAATGCACCGTATTTAAAACTGTAAAAACGCTAGACTTTGAACAAATATTAAATTTTTGTGTTTTGAAATGTCAGGTAATAATTGTTGCCTTTTTTTTAAATTTAAATCACAAAGTTTTCCCACAAATAAAATTAATTCTGTTGTTACCTAAAATGAATAAGAAATAATTTAAAAACGTGTCAAAAAGAAGGAAAGGCTTTCAACAATAAACCAATAAATAAGGTAACCAATTAAGAAAATGTTCATTTTGTGTCGTATCTGTTTTGTTTCATAACGAATCATTTTTTTTAATATTCTCTGATTATACAGGAAAAATACACAAATGCACAATGGCTATTTTAAGGTTTTTCTTTAATACAAGAAAAGCCACAAATTAGTCTTTGTCCTGTCCTTATTGGATAACCCTGTACAAAACATAATTTTAAGTTTTGTGGATAAAATATGACCAAAAACTTAAATGTAAAACTTGACTAACTTTTGGCTCTTCCACTTATTTTTTTTATAACAATAGAGATGAAAACCAAGGTCAATATTATTTTGTTTTACTAAAACAATAAAGACAATATTAAAGTACATGACAGGGTCATAACTCATTAATACAAGTTAATTACACTTCCATTACACTTTCAATGGTTGTGAAATTATTTAATTCTGTATAGTCTATAATATCAAAAGAGAAAAAAAATATTGTGGGTAATACCACGAGTGCTTAAAACCTATTGATAGTTTTCATGAAACCATGATGCTTGCAATTGCACAGTTTGAAGAACGTGTGAAATATATATGTCGCACCCACTTTCGGGTTAATATCAAAGATAATTTTGAAACTAACCAAAAATATTGGGTCATTGCATTGTATTACAGTAAATAGATAAATGCCAAATATACAGTACAGAAACTGGATGATTTTGTGTCCAGATGCTGTAATACCGTTTCACCAAGTAGAAAAATGGTATTTTCATTTCATGAACTCGACAAAAATATTGTCCAGATGGTGAAATAAAATATTATTACACTATCTGGTTCCACTGGACATTCAGTTCATGAAATGGACAATTACGCCATGTGAGTGCGACATATATACAAGCTTGGAAGAAAACTATCTACTTTATTTTCAAGCACTAGCTATGGTTAAAGAGAATAGGTTATATTATAAAATAAAATACAATAATAATATATAAAATGTAATAAAAATCATATTTTAATAATTTAATAAAACACATGATAACAAAAAACATGTAAAAAAAGCAAAAAATATATTATTAATTGTTGTTTGATTAACAAAAAATTAATTTTAAAATTTGTTAATAATATTTTGGATTTACGACGGCATTGCCATGGGGCCGCTTTTGGACAATCTTGATACGGCAATGGACCTAAGTAAATGATACTTTTTTGGTTGTGTTGATGCCAGAATTTTCTGCTTATTTTAATCCAAGCTAATATCTCATTTACTTCCACAGACCTATTTTTAAACCCATTTCCGGTGATTTTCCAATGTGGATATGAACTCAAAACTAGTAGGATTTGGTAACTTTTGTTCTTTTATCTAAAAGTTTTAAAAACATCCTGACTGGGCGAAAGCAGGTTTCTATTTCATTTTCTACAACCATTTTAAGTAAGCTAGTTTTCAGCGTTGTTTTGGAAAAAAAATGGTTTTATTTGATTCTACCTGTTTTACTTTGGTGTTGTTAAATTCTTCTTTAAAAAGGAGGTTCTGCTTTTGCGCATAATAATAAAAAACTTCTTTCTTTTAACATTTCTTGCGTCTCGGGCAGCTTTAAATTCAATTTATTTGAAGGGATTTATTTTAATATTGTAGTCCTTAATATATTTTTCCATTAGCAATTTTGCCGTTTTTTTACTCATATTAAAGGCCCAGCTTTTTAAAATAGATGCAAGTTCGGATATTGGAATATCTCAACCAAATGAGTACTTTTTTCGCTGAAAATTGATATAAACTGCCTCTAAATACTATTTTTGCAAATTATACTAGTCTTTTGGTTTAGTTCTCGCTATATTTTTTTCGATGAGGTCTTTTCAATTTCATCAAACAGATTCACTTTGACTTTTAACGGTAGCTTAGAAAAACTTGGGTTACTACTGACTTCGCTATCTCCATCTCCAATTTTCAATACAAAAGAAACCGATTTTCTTCATCTTGAGACAGTCTACGAATGCTGAAGGGTAAGTACCAACATACCGTGGGTGTCTTAAGTGTGGTTTGGCGTAATTTGTAAACACGGGACTAAAATATTTGAAGATTTGGAGAAGGGAAAACTTCTGCGGCCCGTAGGTTCCACAGTCTGGACACTCTGGAGATGAAGGAACGAACAAAGTGGGAAGTTCGGGGTTCAGTGGGACTGTAAAAGGATGCATAAGAGCGGCACTACGTTGACTCTCTCAGAGGAGGAATTACACTGGCTAATTCCTCGGGGCAGAAGCAGGGAATACCTGTAAAAGAGCGCCAGATCCCATACAGCCCATCGGTAGACAAGATAAGGAAGCTTTGGGGGGAATCAAGAATGCGAAGAGTTGTTAAACACGCCATTTTCCAGATATGAGAACAATATTCTAGAGAGGATCTGATTTGGAGTACATCGGATCATACATGGTAATGTACTAAGTAGACTTAAGAAGTATTGTACATATCATTATATCAATGAATAAAGCTGTTTGTAAGGTAAGGAACATACATGGTATACAGATTCTAAGCTGCTATTTTTGTATTGTCAAAATGACATTTGTTGGATAGGTACCATCCACTTGTTTGCAAAGAAAATTTTTTACTTGTTCCACGATATACTATTTTGCTTGAAATCCTATTATGCGTGTTTTGTTCAGGTGGGTGTTGGTAAGAATTTTGCCAGTAGAAAACATCCGGTATTAGTGTGAAACACCTTGGTAATATAGTCTGGAAAATATAGAATGCTCCTCTGACGTCGTATTTACTGACGACTAAGCGATTAAAAACAAATATATCGTCATTTTTAAACAGCTGAAAGGGACTTGTTTCATATTTTCCGGTATAGTCGGTATTAAAAATAATAATTTAAAATGGACGATGTTAAATTTAGAAAGGGCATAAAAATGCACACTAACACTTATGATATAAGCACAAAAATACAAAATATACAGTCATTTCTAATTCAAGACAGCATTCGTGCCAAAAATAGGACTGCGAAAAACATACATACATCAAACTAACAACTAACATGAAAGCGCTTATTTTAGGGAGATGCTATAATGTCACGGTATACGTTTAACGTTAACCTTGTAGGCAAAGGAATATTATATTGAGTGTTATATTTTCGGGAGAGACATAGAAAATCCCACGCAAATTGGAAAGTGATCAAATATTCTCTTCCGTAATAATTTTATAGAAAAAATGTGATGAAGGATTATTTAGGAGTTTTCAAGGCATTTCAATTGTAGAAAAAAGTTAGCGCTTTCGATGAGAAAATTAAAAGTTATTTTTTAAAGCGGAAATTTGTAACTCTGTAGTATTGAACAGTTATAAAAACATCAGTAGTTTTAACAGTGCTTATCCAAATAAGTAATTGATATTTATTAGATATAAGGGTTTACCAATAAGGTTAGTTATATCTTGCAGGTTTTATTTTGCTACGAATTTTACCAATGTTTCTTTAAAAAAATAACTAAATGTAAAAAAAAATATTTAAAAAAATAACACTTTAATTTGTCTATCGACGAGGACTGAACTTGGCGATATCTTTGGCTTTTCTCGTATTATAAATAAATGTGACATAACCGTCTTGTGCATTTTTCCGTCGAATTTAAAAACATACTTAAGAAAATAACTTAAATTAAAACAAAAATATACGATATAAAATCAACATTTTCTTATTAAGCCACCTTATTTATTGGTTAGTTTTGGTACGTTCCAATAAAAATATTACATTGTCATTTTAGGTAACTACAGAATGTATTTAATTTATAAAAGTAATTTTTGATTTAAATAAGAAAACGCAAAAAGAGTAACAATAAATGTACCTAAAATACCAAAACACCAAAGGACAATGTCTGTCTGTTAATATCAAATATTTCTTGTAGAAATATCAAACTCATATAATAGTCCATTGGAAATAATGAAAAAATCCTGAAAATCCAGAAATTTTATCAGATTTTTTTGCATGAAGTTTCAGTTTAAGGTATAAATAACCGGAAAATCACTATCCGTACCCATGAAAGGGTGTGCAATGCACTTTAAAATGCACTTTTGTGTAAAAAGTGTATTTTTTGCAATTTTTTCATATTTTTCGATGCGTTTTTTTTTATATTATTGATCCAAATGAACAAAACTTCGATAATTTTTATTTTTAATATAACTTTAAGTATTACAAATTGTTTAGAAACATTTATGTTGCATTTTGGGTCATCTGGACCAAAAAATTGCATTAAAAAGTGCATAATTCCTATGCTAATATCAAATCATTACATAAAATCTTTATTATTTAAAATATTGAGGAAAAAATTTACATCCTCATCCTTTTTAAAGGAGGCTCATCGTCAGAAGAGTCACAACTGGTGTCTTCATCAGTATCGTTCCTTTTGGATCCATTATTTTCGATATGGCCAATTAAAAATAATTTCTGCTCTAGTAATTTAGGTAAAAAGTCTTCTATTTTTATACTATTTAAGCATTTTATGCCTTTGCAGTGGTTGATTTTTCTGCAACTAAATTATTTTTTATATTGTTAGATATTCATCCCAATAAAATGCCCAATAGTGATTTTTCGGTTATTTATACCTTAAACTAAAACTTTATGCAAAAACATCTGATGGAGAAATTTTTTTTATACTTTCAGGATTTTTTCATTATTTCCAATGTACTATTAGCTTTTCAGGTAGGTATTTATTGTCAATTTGTTTTTTGTTTTTTCAATTTAAATTTCAAAATATTTATATGAATTAAATTAATTTATATGTCGTAGCTCTGTTCTTTCAATTCAAGCCATGTTCTTAGGTGTTCTTTAGGATTTTACGGACTAAAGTACACAAAACTGTTGTTTTGGATATTTTTTTAATAATATCATTATAATATTGAAAAAAACGGTTCTTATATTAGGTATACAGGGGGTAGCAATAAGGGGTGAAAGTGCAACATTTTTGAGAAAAAAGCGTCATAGAAATGCTGTAAAATTTTCCCAGGTAAAGATCTTAACCCAATTATTTTAAATCCCAAGAGGCTAACAGCTAGGTGGATACAAAAAGGGAGGAGGAAAAGGGTAAAGAGGGAGAAAACAAATTGTCATCGATAATATGTCAGCCATTTTGACCACTTAAAGTTGAACCCCTAAGGTGACTAAATCCAAAGGGGCTGACAGTTAGGTGGATACAGAGGGCAGTAAAACGGGGTCAAATTATCCCGAGCGCTTACTTTATATGTGTATTTTCTTATTTCTGTAACTTAATTTATTTAGCAGACTTATTTGTTCTTTATTTGTTTATTTTCTTGTTTTATCATTTTTATGTAAAATGGAGGAAAAATTTATTTACATAAAGTAAGTGAACCAATTTTTGGACACCCCTAATAGCTGGACATAATCCGTTTTATCGATAGAATAATGTATAGATTAAAAATTCGGAATAACTCTCCAAATATTGTAAAAAATTAAAATAATATTTTAATAATGTAAAATTAATTAGTTTGATAACACCATTATCCGAAATTTCCACAAAAGAAAAAAAATTCAAAATATTTTGGATTGCAAAGTTTTTTAAAATCATCTTTTTTATATATCAAAAGTTGTAACCTATAAATTGTTTTAAAATTTCAAAAAAAGTCCACAAGGCCGAAATTTTTGGAAACTATTTTAAAATAGTTATTTAAGCTACAAGTGCGTAAAAACATTTTTACACTGTACTTTTTGGGACGGTTTTTTAAACTGTTAACTGACGCGGAAAATGCGACGGAACGTGTTAATAAAATTAGTTTTTTATCGGTAAAAGTAGTTAAGATTTGTTTATTTGATTTAAATTGCAATTTACTCTTTATCATTATATTTATATCATTATTTATATTGTCCCCAAAATTTCTTTGTAGGATATTCTGTTGGCCAATTTTACTCTTTGAATGCATAAACAATAATCCTCAAGTTGAATATTTTCTTTTTATAATTAGAAATATATTAATTTATTTTAATTTTTAAATTTAATGAAAATTTTAAAAATTTAGTAATAAAAAGTAAATATGAAAAATATTCACTGCATTTACATAATTAGTATAAAAAAATAGCTGGTGCTCTATTGGAATTATAAAATTATAATATTCAATTTAAGTCTTTTGTATAAAAAATTATCAAGTTCAAAAGTAATAATACTTTTAAATTTAAAAAAAAATCACAAATATTATTTTACATCAGAGGACTAAAAAATAATTCAGAAGATATTGACATTAATTTTATAAGTATTATAGTAATTTAAAATTTATTTATTAATTTTTTAAAAAGTTATTTTAACATACAATTGTTTAAAAACCAGTTGCACTTAGATATCAAAATATCTCAAAATTTCTACAAAATTTACTTAAAAATTGGTATTTAGAAGTTTCTCCATCGACATTTTTTATCTAAAAATTATTTCATTCATAAAACGGAATATGTCCAGATATTGGGGTGTCCAACTATTGGTTCATTAACTTTATTTACATAAATTTCACTATTTTGCATAAGAATGTTAAAACTAAATGATAAATAAATTAGGATTATATAAGTCCGCTAAATAAATAAAGTTACAATTTGCTGACATATTTTTTAGGTAGTTTTTTCCATAAAAACAGATGTTTCAGCGACTGTTAAAATTTGTCATCAAAAACCTGATTCACTTTATATACAGGTTTAGTTCTGGTTACAAAATAAAAAATAGTTAAATTGGCAGCTAGTAGCATTTGTTACATCCTTTAAGACTGAAGTAAGACATAATAGTAAAATATAATTTTTTAGAATGGAACACCCTGTATAATGTATCACTATTGAATTTTAAAAAATTATACATTTGATATGTCTTTCTTTAATACTTTCGAAAATATGGGCATTGATATAAGTTTAAAAGAAATTCCACATTTGATATGTCTATCTCTAATAGTTTTGGAAATATGAACATCCAAATCCGATTTTTTTTTATTTCCATTATACCTGCACCTGTAGGTTGTAAGCTGCAAGCTTACAGCTTACAACTTATACAATCTTTAATGAAAATTAAAAAGTATTTTTATATTTGAAAACTCATATTTTCGAAATTACAGTGCAACCTTAATATAACAAGTCTCAATATAACGAATTTTTCAAAAACCCCTTGGACTGCCCGTAAAGCTAATATAAATTATACCTTTACATTACAAATACATATATTAAAAACCTCTTTATAACCAATATTTTCTAATTCCCTTCAGTTTCGTTATATCGAGGTTACACTGTATTAAGTACACACATCAATAGTGATTTTTTTAAAGCTCCCTAAAGATCTTTTTATAGGTGCTATAATATAAAGGGTGTTCCATTAAAATAAAATGTCAATTTCAATTAAATATCAACCTTATCGAGCTTTATAAAATAACTTTTCAATGATGATACAATATACAGGGTGTTTCATTGAAAAAAATGATAGTTTAATATTATACTCAAAAAAACGATTGTCAAATGGTTTTATTGAATTATTCATTGCTAAAGGACGTAAAAATGCTACTAGTTTGTTAATTCAAACAATTTTGTGTTTTGACTAATAACAAAATTACCAATGGCGGACACTTAATTTGAATAACCCTGTATAGTGGTGCAAAATCGCCTTAAAGTAAATATTATTTCTAGAAAATAATTAATATATTTGGGTCTACCAGATTCGTAATTTAAAAAAGAATAATACCGATGATTTAAACATTAACGATGTAGACCAGTAAATATCTGTGACCCTCATGACAGCCGAGGTAGTTATCTACAAAAACATTTTTTATCCTTTTAGGCCATTAAATAGGTTTGCTGACCTGTTCATCGAGACTTCTAATAGCTATGACATCACCCCTAAAAGAAACGCTTATGTCATGATGAATTTCGGTCAGAAGTAATGATGTGCTTCTTTTGTTTGCAATGTTACAAAGTTATAACCCTTTCTGTTTGGTGAAAGTAAAATTATTTATGGGTGTAGAGGTTGAAGTCATAATATTTGCTATAATACGCGTTTTATTTTTGTTAGTAATTAATTATTAGTGTCAGTAGATTAGAACAAGAATATTTTTAGGTATTGTACGGGGTGGTATCTTTTCGTTAGATTTTCAGAGTATTGGAAAAACTACACCAGATGAAGGAAATCTGATGGCACGTTCTAAATTTAATTTTTAAAACAACTGCAAAGGTAAAAAAAAAAATTTTATATAATTTACTTTAATTATCGCTGGATATAACCAAACCATCCCTAACTTTTGCTTTGTTATAACTCTTTAAAACTGATATGGCGGCCATCTTGTTTTCCACCATTTTGATTTTTTTGTATTTAAACCTTTTATTGGATATCCATATCATGGAGATGCATAAAAAAACCATAGTACCCATTTGGGGAGTCCGCAAATTATTTAATAGTTATTTTAGTTTCTATTCTTCCAAACCCTTTTATTTTACCCATATCTGGGGCCAAAATTCTCCAAATTAAGCTTTAAAACTTTGTTTCTTTTACCAAAAGATTTTTCTTTTTTTCAATCTTATATTTGTATGTACCCAAATCAGACCCTCTTAGAAATTTTTTTTACCCCCACAACACTTTGCATTCTGGGCTCCATTTAAAGAAAAGCGTTCGTCTTTTTGGTCCACCCGAAAGGCCCTTCTCTTGCCTACCGTCGAGCTGTAGGAGATATGTCGTTCTTCTCTAGGTATTTTTCAAATATTTAAGCCACGTGTAAACAAACTTCTTCTCACCACTCTTAAGACACCCCCGCGTTAGTACTTAGGCGCCTTTGTGGACTGTCCAAACATAAAAAAAATGCTAATTTACTGTTTGTTTTTGTAAAAAAGTGTATTTATTTAAATGAATCTTTTTTATGAACTATCCCCCTAAAATTTGAATGAGGAATTAAAAAAAGTGCCCAAACACCAATAAAATTTATTAAAAATATTTCTTTTTTTTTTTCGTTTTTAAAAATCTTTTAAAAATTTAAAAGTAATAATTTTTTCAGCAAGGTTTTTTTTAAACATAACAAAGGAAAAAAAAATTTTCTTTTTTATGGGTTTT